>KN492766.1:0-18974 GCA_000787155.1 Scartelaos histophorus
TTGGGCGACAAGGACATGTCTGACCTGGGACTGCTCAATCTCAGCTTTGTTGAGTTTTATACCAGTGATCTCAGCAGCCAGTTTTTGGAAAACAAGATGCACCTGTAACAGACAAAAGCAAACTTTACAATGAGCGCAGTAATCCCAAGTTTAGCAGTTGCTCCGCTGTTGTACTCACAGAGTCGCCAGTCTTGGCTGAGACAAACTGGCTGAGGAGGCCATTCTCTTGGCAGAAGCGCTGGTGTTTGTCAGCCTTCACTGTCCGCATGTGCTCCAGGTCAACTGCAAGAAACAGCATCACGTGACAAAGATAATTAGGTAGATTTATACAACTGTTATTCTAAAACTCTAGCTGGGTTAACTACCACACATCTCAACATAAACAAAAAAGATAAGCGTTTACTCTTGAGCTAAGATGGCAGCTCTGTCAGATGGTCTGTCTAGTGTAAAAAAGATGGTAAATCTTAAAACAAACCATAATTCAAAGTTATATGCAGTTATACATTTTAAATCTGCCAAATGAATTTATCCTTTAGATGACCCAAAGATGTCCCTGCCAGCTCATATGACACACTCCACACATTCCTCACTGTAAACTTATAGGCGCTGTACATTTGCACCCTGAAGCCATGTAGGCCTACCCTGATTACCAAACCCAAAGAGAAAGTTATGGGACAATATGTGCATGTGAAAGTCTTGGGGCTACGGTCCCAGTTCAGAGCGAAGATGAAAAAGATTGAGACCTATGAGAGTTTTGAATTTTAAGGTTCTCATTCAGGACTAAGAACCGAGCTTGACACCTCTGCTGATTTAGTGCTAACGTTCCTTTTTCACTATTGTCAAAGTGTCCCTGTTGTCACAGATACCCAGCACTCTGCTTCTCACCTTCCTCACTGCAGGGTCATGCAGGGGTCAGTCAGCAAGGTCACCTGGGGGTCTGGCTGCTGAAAGCAATAGCCGCAGCCTTTATTTCTGTCTTTGTGTGCAAATGTGGCAACGCCCTGTATCTGGTGCATGAGTCTGTGTTAGCTGGAGGAGGTCAGGCTACTGTACGGTGTAGCATTTCTCTAGTCCCCCCGAGTTTTACTCTTTGTGTGAGCTTTCATTGAGGTTGTCAGGGATTTAGTCTGTTCTCATGCCCCTTGGAGTGTGTGTGTGTGTGGGGCTCTGTGTGTGCGCTTGTGCGTCTGAGGGAGGACAGGACCAAATCAGGAGAAGACAAAGAAAAAGGACCGAATGCAAACATTGAGCTAATCCATAATAATTCATATCTCAGTAAGCCACATGACCCGACTAAGCAAAGGGCAAGCCATAATGACAAAACACACAGTTGGAAAGAATTATGTCAGACTAAAACTGACGATCGCCCTCCTCACATGTACTGTTTCAACATAAAGCATTGTGGGTAGGGGCAGACACTTTTACGTGGGCCCCGTGGTCCGGCAGACTGTCCTGTGCCTGTGCATAAACAGAGCTGTCTCATAGGCGTCAGTGCATTATTAATTCCTGTCATTAACGGCAGAGGTACCATGCATGCTACTACATGTAAACAGTGCTAAGCCGTTGGATCCTGCACCCTTGGGAAACGTCATCAATCATGTGTCATCATCAGATTAGTCAACATTTACTATTAGAATGGTATGAGGAGCCCCAGGACTTAAGAGGGAATAAACAGAGTTAAACATGCTAACATCCCCATATAACAACATTAATTTAAATAGTTTGGTGAATGGGAAGAGGCTGGGAAACTGTAACAAACCTGTTGATCATTTATCTGGGAATCACAGTGTCTCTACAGATCTGACACGGTGCACGATACATGGTTCACAATATGATATTATCACAATATGGCAACATATGCAATAATAGGTATATTGCACATAATATATTGCTATTTTTAAGAACCAAACACATTTTAGCAACAATATTTCTGTCAAAAAACACAATTTGTGCAAAGTTAATATGAAATAAATCTATCTTACTCAACAAAACAGTGAACAATGTGTTGCACACACAAGTTTACCTCCACTAAATATAAGTAACAAAATTGCAGTGCAATCACACACAAAAAAAAAATCCTAAAAGAAACAAAAAAAAAGCCGATGATATTGATACTGTATCACTAAATTTAGTGTCACAACATATCAGCATTTTTGCAGACCGCAACTTATCATCTTATTAAATGGATCAAAATAAATGCATCTAAAGAACTACCTGTAATTTGGACCATAGCAATTTCCTCATGACAAGTAACAATATATTGCAAAAGAAAGTGCACTTTTAACATATAGGCCATTATATTTCACTAATACCGTAGTTGCCATTGCAAGTTTCATTGATAAATTAATACAGAAATATTTTTAAGCTTATACAAATACTAAAGTTATCGTTGCAAAGTTAGATCTAACGGCCTGCCATTGCCACATGAGTCAAAATTCATATATCTTTCATACTACAGGACACATTCTCTCACCAAAGACTGCAGCATGTGGCGTCTATCTGCACCGACCAAGCCCAGACTAATCCCACTCTATTAGTGTTTTGTCCATTTTTCTCACTAATGTACCCGTCTCTACTTATCAGGTTAAAACAATCTCGCTCCGATGATCTGGTTTCCTTCCATTTCTGTCAAACTGTACATCAGCTTAACAACCCTGAGGAAGTGACTGCAAACACGAAATAAACTGTTTAGGCCTGAGCTGGCGTAGAGATAGTGGAGAGATCCTCTGCGTCTGGAGCCACAGCCCCCCCTCGCTCCTGTCACACCGGTGTTTATTTAAGAGCGCGGCCTGCCACTGCAATCACAACACAACACTCCGAGGAAGATCTGCTGGACAAATCAGGCTTTTAGCAGAAAATATTCAATTGTTATGACACATTGCACAAATAGGGACGCGAAAGAATGAAGCAATAATAGGCTGAAAAAAACTAGATTTTTTTTTTAATAGACATTTCATCACTTCTATCAGAATTACAATTATGGGCAGTAAAAGTCTTAGTAATAACAGCTATCAAAATATAATATTCAAACAAATGAGCAACTTCATTTTAGTAAAGTGAAAAAATAAAGTACAAGACAACATGTCATGCTCTTTTGAAGTAGTTTGGATTTTAGGGAATCTGTCCTGTTAATTTAAAACAATTTAAAATATGAACTCAGTGTTTTCCATAGGTTGAGACTATGATGGCAGGTTTATGATAATACAAGGGACAAAGTCTGGTTTTGTTATGCCAGTTCTGTTCTGTCCAGTTAATTTTAGAATACAATTTTAGACTATGGGGGGGCACCATAGTCTCCTGTATAAATGGGAAATACTGGTTTACCCACACACATGTTATCACTACCAAACAATAACCCGGTTTCTCTACTTTTGCACACCAGCCTTAAACCTTACACTACTCAGTGGCCTATTTAAATAAACAGAGACACCTATGCAGACCTACTGAAACTCTCAATCTATGACTGGAGAATACGCTTGACATGGCACACTTAATTGCCAGCAGCATCATTTTAAAAGCAGCTGTGTGAGTGAGTGTGTGTGTGTGTGCGCGTGTGTGTGTGTGTGCTACCAACGTGGTCTAGTACGGGGCAGTGACTCAGGGCGACGAGGGGTCATATCCCATTAAGTGAAAGTTACAGGGTTGAGACTAATCAACCCCAGGGGACAACCTATCACTTCCAACATTACGTCACGTTGTAGCTTTAAGAGAGTTTGCCTTCTATTCCCAGATGACAACCGCACACCAACACAGACTGCAATAAGGGGATTATCATTGCAGCTCTTATTAATATGTTTCCAGCTAAGCAGCTCCCTACGCAGCACTACATCTCAATTACACTGACATGTTATGCAATTCTAACATTTATTAAAATCATAATTTGAATGTGTGTTGATAGATATTACCACAAATTAAGGTCAAGTGACATTATTGTTCCATTCAAATGTCACTTGGGGTGTAATTTAGACATATGACAACATGCAAGGTACTGCTAAGGCAATACTGAGCTAAGCCTAGGAATGGTGGGTACATTTGGTAACAGTTAGAAATAATATATTCAAGGTGAAGTATTAAGTCAGACCAATCATCCATTTGACAATAAGTGACAGCAATGCAACCAGATTTTCCCAAGCTAGGAACTGAAAAATGTAACCTTTAAAAATACAGCCTGGTATAGTGCTCGACCTTTAATGGCAACAGTTTTAGTCTATTATTCTATTCCGAATGGCTCTGTAGCTGCTTTTACTTACTTTACTCATTCCCCACTTTACAAACTCATTACCAGCATCCTTATTATTCTCTGCACTGAGTTAGCATTTTTCTCAGCTTCTAGAGGCCAGGGCGGTATCATGCAACAAGTTTGGCAGCGTTACTTCCTATTTTGCTGCTGCCAAAAAATCTTTATAATTAGATGAAGATAGAACTCAGCGGTCTCATTCTGAAGAACTGGTTGTATAACATAATATAATTTATTGATTTTTTATTTTTTTTAAATGGTTGCATTGAAACTTTTTTTCCATACACTATTGGAAATGGGTGTATTTTAAATGTGTGTAGAAACATAATAGTAGTGTTACTCAAGTAGGCCTACTGTTGCTATAGACATCATGGGTGCATCTTGATATAGCACGGTGCTAAAGCCTGCGCGTTAACAAGATGATCACGCTTATGGAAAGTGTGTGCACACAGATGCTGTGCTGTTAGCGTGTTAGCGCTGTGTACTGCAGAGCAGAGCAGAGCCGTGCAGCGCTCCTCTGGGGAATCCTGACAGAGACAGAGCACTCTTTGTGCAGAGGCGCCCCTGCCCTGGTGGCCTGAAACGGGCCGGCTCCGTCAGGGGACTGCCTTTCCACTAGGTCAGAAGTGTTCTGTCGACAGTTCATTGATCACAGCTCATCTTGTCATTTGATCGTTCTTCGTGAAAGCTCTGCAGACACACACACGTGCAGGGCAGTGTGCATAGAGTCATACTATGTGTAATCCAATGGAAAGTCGTTAGGGCTGGTTAATATGCCACAAAAGTTACTTCAATGCATTAACCATGTCAACTGTATTTGACTGATTATCGGGGGAGCCATTTAGGTCTTTAAGTTCTATTTTAGTTTTGCGAGGTAGAGGTGCTTGTTTTGATCATGAAACTTATCTTTTATTGATGTAGCCATTTATATGCAGTAGCAGATTGCATCAAAAAGAACACGATCACTTGAAATGTTATTTATGTCTTTTAATAGCTTCTCTGGCACAAAAATATCCCCAGGGATTAATAAAGCAACATCTTGTCTTTAAAATGTGTCATAAATTCATGTTTTTAAGAAGGGAATAAAAGCCAACTCTGTGCCAGTTTGGAGCAACACAAATGGAAAGAGGCGTGTCCGTCCAAAGAAGCATCTCATGTTAAACCCCACATGTAAGAAAGAGAAAACACTCTTGTTTGGCTGGGGCTTAAAAAGGTGACCCGGCAGTAGCTAAAGAGGTGGAGGGTTACAGTCAGTGCCATAGTAAAACACAGGGCGAGGGCCGGGCGGGCTGCGTTATGGGGCCTCCAGGACTCATGAAAAGTGAACAATTGGCCCCGCTCTGAGTCGACCGCACAAGACGCCGCCTGCCTACCACTGCCCGTGTCCTCCCAGCTCTCCCATCGCCGTTAAACTAAGTGGACTTTTATGGACGAGCTGTAATACATGCCTCCGTGAATCACCGGCGGTTTTCTATGAGCTATAATAACGATAGGGCACGCGGGGGAGCTCTCTTAATTGTAAGCGTCACATGAATTTAAGTCTTCTCATAATTACAACGTCTCCACAGAAGCAATGGCGCGTTGGTCTTCTTGGATGTGTATTCAAACTCACAGACACAGCAATGAACTGGAACATGGAAAGTGAGTTCTGTGCAAGACTGCTTGGGTAAACAGCGTCCAACTCTTAAATCAGCAGCGCGAGCCAATGATGTAATAATTCTCACCGCGAAAAAAAGAGATTTGACCGAAGAAACGACGGAAAAAGTCACGCTGATAGTTCGCTAACATTGAAAATATATGGTTGCGGGCGCAGATCAATCGATTATTTACCCAGTCCTCTGTCAGCGCGGCCCCTTCCAGGAATTCCTCCGTATCAATGTTGTGGAGCAGCGCAGAAATAAAGTGAGGTTTGGAGAGCTGATGAGGGTTCCAGGCTATGCTCAGGTCAGGTGGCTAAGCTGTGTTGTGCAATTCAAATGGCCCGTGACTTACCACACAAGAAGGTATTCCAGACTGATCATCTACTGCATGTGCAACAATATTTGCTTTATGGATGGCTAGAATGAATGAGGACTTTCCATGTTTCGGCAGGCTGGAGAGTCAAGGGGGATGAGATGTGATGAAACTGATAGTTCATCTAATCTAATGTAAATAAATCATTTTGTTTGTTAATTCAATGCAATGGTGTATGAAATTTTGGCAGCTTCCAGTTTATCTGAATAAAAGTATAACTGCGTCCCTTTCACAAAATGAGTGGCATTTTTGACGATTTTAAGGCTTTTGAGCTATTGGTAAGTTTTTTGTCAATTGTGGTCTGTCAATAGAGTGAATTGTCTGGAATTACTTGAGTTTAAGACTAATAATAATATGATATAGATTTAAAGGTCCAATATTAGGCAAAATTTACACCATTGTTATAATGTTGTGAAGCAGTACTTTTCAAGTTAGCAGCTACATTTTATCTTTAGTTTAGCAGAGACTGGAAATTTCAGCTGTTCCAAATGTATCAAGTGAAGATGCATGAAGTTTAAAAACACAATAGAGCACTTCCTGTATTACCACACTGCATCACATAGTGGAACAAGGTGTTTTATGTTTGAGAGAATAACTCAGCCTAAATATGCAGGGTTTGTGTGTTAAACATGTGGATGAAACAATAAAACTCTAGATATGTTTTTTTGTGGAAGAAGCAACATTATAACATGTAATGATGCATTAACAAACAAATCATAAAAGAATTTGTGTTTTGAATGCAAAAGCTACATAGGTAAATTTAGTACTTCCACGAGAGAAGTGTGTAATTTCAAGCAGTTACAGCTGTAAGCCTTCACTCATCCCTCTATTGGCTTAATGCAACCTAATTCTCCACTTCCTATCATTTTCCAGCGAGCACAGTCACTGCGGTCACAGAGACAATTTGATACACGTATCTATTCTGACCTCCTACCTATAACAAACCATGTGGGGAAACAGGAAACACTGGATTTGCTGTAAACTGTAAACATTCCGGGTCTTTTGCGAGGCGTACGCAGAGTCTCAATACTGTATATATAATGTTTTACAATGTCTAACTTGTGGTTGGGTTGCTCACAGTGCTACACAGACAGTGCTGACGTGTTCATCCCTCCAATGTGGGGAGGGCTGAGGTGCACCGTAAGAGTACTGGGCTTTTGTCCCACCACATGTCTATTGTGGCTAAAGCTTTCCCCTGGGGGCAATTAGGACCTTTTAGTTTGTTGTAAGAGGACCTAAGTACGAGTGGGTTGAGCCAGGAAAAACATTTTTGAGCTAAACCAAAAACAGAAGCGCATTGAGCTCCTCTGCACTCCTGGACTTCTGAACATCTCTCTATTAAGAAATGTGCAAGCCTACACTGAACAGACAGGAACTGTGGCAGCTTTACAGGGGCATGGAGGTGACCGGGGTGAGGGAGGCAGCCTCACCTGGAGCGTGCCAAGAGGGCAAACAACTCAAGACCAACAATGTTGGTGGCAAGGACGTACTTTAGAAAATCAGAGTAAGAGGTGATCCATGTTGTGCTTCAGATTTTAAATGTGTATAAAAAGTTTGGTGTGCAGCGATCTGTGGTTTGATGTGCTGTAACATGCAGCACAGGCAAACACAAGCATGTTGTTTAAAACAACAGAGGCAACGCCAATGAAAAGACATTACTGTATAAAGGCAGCTCCAGCTCAAGTGTTAGTCTACACGTGTGAGAGATAAGCATTCAGAGCCTGCCTAAGTATGTGAGTGAAAGCACCTCTGTTTGCCCAGCGCTGAAAATACATGTAAGTGTGTCTGGAGATGGTGCGCGATAGAGATACAAACTGTGTCAAAGACGACAAATAGAAAAGCAGGTAGGACACAACTGCACAAACTGTGGACATGTGCAGAGCTGATCTGCACAGGGCACAGAGGTTTCCCATGCAGGCCTGAGCGAGTGGCCAGTGAACAGTGTTAGAGCTCAGAGCAAAAGCCATGAGTGATGAGGAGAGGTTAAGAGAAATGAACCCATTTAAGTCACCCAAATAAGGGCTGTACAAGACCATGATGGATGCTCTGGGCTCCCCCGAGCATCAGCAATGAGAACAGCAGTGACTGGGGAGCAAGCGAAGGCCCAAATCCCCATTTCATAAACAAGACAGGCTGATGTATTGTCATGTTCGACTGGAATATTTACAAAGGCAATAACATTCGTATTATTGTTGTTTCAAACTATATGATGAATAATATGGTATATTTTAAAGTATAAATGACAAAAGCTGTACACTGTTTAGACACCAAAAGGGAGTTTTATTTTATCAAACAATTGCAGTGAGATAATCAAAGTAGAGATTGACAGATATGTTTTTTACCAATGATAATATTTGGATATATTAATTTAATTTAAGGTGTCTCATATGATATGATTTTAAATGAGAGTAAGTTTCAGGGAGGGACAAAGAGTGCACTATTCTTAAGTATGCCTCAACAGCCACGACCTTCCTGTCCAAGAAAGTTGTATGGAAGAAATAGTGTGTTTTACAGTTGCATCTGAACATACATCGCAATTGAAAAACATGTTGGTGTGAGGTGACAAAAGCTAAAATACCATTTTGTAACCAATGGTAAGAATAGGTGCTGCTGCTGTTCCACAGGCCATGGAGCGTGACATCTATGACCACTGTTAACCTTAAGTTTATCTTAGAACAGGCAATACAAACCTCTCAGAGACATAAATCCACTGTGTTTTCTTAAGCCTCTTGTTATGTCTATACATCTATTTTAGTTGTAACAAACACCCTACCCAGTGTCATGGGAACTATTTGAAACTTGTTTTAAAATTATTCTGAATGTTGGAACAATTTTAGAAACACAGTACATCTTTATAAAAACTACACAGTAATTACTAACAATAATAATTAGCCTAAAATAAAGCATGAAACAAGACTTAGGTATTATATTCCTCAGAAACAATCTAAAAATATGTTTTGTTTAATTTACATGTGTTTGAATAATCCTGCTTTATTAGTCTGTACATCTCCAAAGCTCAAAATGCTCTGTTCCACCTTGTGATGTCATGAAGTTGTAGTTTTCAAGTTAAAAGCTACATTTTACATTTAGCTCAGAAGAGGTTGTCAAGTCCAGGGCTGAAAATATCCAAATGCTTCTAGTGAAGATGTATACAGTTTAAAAACACAGGCAATACTTCCTGTATAACCACATGACATCACAAGTTGGAACAGAGTGTTTTCTGTTTGAGAGAAGAATTCAGCCTAAATATGCAGGATTTGTTTGTTAAACTTGTGTGAATGAAACAAAAAAACAACTTCAGGTATGTTTGTGATGAGGAAATTATTATTATTATAACATAGATTAGGAAATAGCATCATATAGGCCCTAATTCATAATCAACCAATAGATATTATCAAGAATGAATCAGGCTTAGTAACTACTTAATTAAGGGTTAGGAGTTAAGGTATTAATTAACGGCGTTGTACTTGATTTCTACAAACTTTACAAAATGGAAAACAGAACTAGCTCATTTTAAATGATTTGCAATGCTCCAAACTTATCTCCTCACACATTCTTAGTTATTATCCGAGTTAGTATAATAATTTCTCAACGTCGCAACATTAAGAGGCCAGAGTGGACTTTTGTCATGTTAATATTAACAGCAACTAGCATGCTAACAGCACAATCCCAAATTCTCAGAGGAATATAATATAATATGTAATATGTAGTTAATATAAAAGTTACCAGCAACTTAAATGTACTAAAATTTAAACAACTTTGACTAATTTCAAAAGTGTAAAGTCTCAGTAAGTGAGTGATTGCTCCTCGCTGACTAATTATGAGGGATTTCAGCTCGCAATGAAAAAATAAAAAAGGAAAGACACGTGGAGCTTTCTGAGCGATAGAGCTATTAAAGGAGGAGAGTGAGTGTGTGAGAGCCGCATATAGGCCCTGACAGTGCTATATACACTACTTAGATATTAGAATGTACACAGAACCTAAACGTAGCCTAAATACAGAGGCGCCCTCAGGCATTAAGAGATGCTTGGCCATAGACAGGAGAATGTGGTCGAGACAGACACATTTAAGTGTGACCTATGAACCCCGTTGAGTAACTTTCCCAAGAGCTTCCTGTGTACATCGCCGTGCTGAACGTCTATTAGCAGTAAAGCTGGATGCACACTTCAGGGCCTCGGGATTAATCAAAAGGATGAACAATTTAAATGGTTGGAATTATAACAATCTCTAAAACTGCTTAATTAGTCAACAACAAATATTTGCTTATTGTTATGTAGAAAACCTTTCCTATATATATCGATTTCGGTTTCCCTTTATAGGCACCATTTTGACGACTTTTGAGAGCATTTAGTACATTAAAAACTTCAAATTGTTTATGGCTATGACAACTATTTTCTCATCTCCTGGACAGTTCAGTCATCACAAGTATAAACTGATATGTGGGTGATTCTTGCATCGATTTAGAGATTACGATTTCATTTTTTTCCTCTAAATTGTGAAAGCGCCTGGTTAAGTTTAAAATGTGTACTCCAACAAGATCCTATTGCTACTGCTGCACAAATTGCAAACCTAATCCCAATGCTGATTATATAAGATCATCAAAAATATAAAACTTATAATCATGCAGTATTGGACTATATGGTTGTAATGGAAGAGTAATAATATTCTAAAAAGGGTGAATTTTGTGCATATGTTTGCTCTTATTATATCCTTCCAGAAGAACTTTTTCAGTTAAGAACAAATTGAAGAACAGTGAATGCCAAAAGAAGGATTTGTGCACAGATTTGTTTGCAAGAACAAGTCATGAATGAAGCTACTAAAGCTTAATGAAAGTATTAAATTATTTGATTCCTTACACTAAGATTCAATTCAGTCTAATTTTCTGATTTTTTTGTATCTTTTGAATAAACTTGTGTCTTTCCAATTACATGAATTTCAAAACGTACATCAGATCCAAACACACAATTATTCTTACTTGAGTAATTTGTTTGACTTTATTCTTCTATTCAGCTGCCTGCCCTTTAAAGGTGCATTGTGTAACTTTTCTGGTACAGGGTCCTCCACCTGCTTGTTCAAATAGATGCAATTCCTTTGTTACAGCTCAGAAATACCCATAAAAAAAACTACAAAGTTTAATACCAAACTGTGAAACATTCTGGACAAAGCGATAACATCTCCAGGGAGAGAAGCAATCGACGGACCCTCACCAGAAAAGTTACACAATCCACCCTCCACTCGCGTACATGATTTGCCCACTCTGCCCACCGTTCCAAATCATTACACGTTTCATGTTTTTTCATAAATCGTCATGGTCTGGTTAGCGTCTCCCGTTCTCACGAGGGACGCAGGACAACGGTGAGCACGGGAGGGGTCGCGGATAAGGAGCTCCCCTGAATGTCCAGCGCTCTGAAGTTCGTTTAATCACTGTCTCTCCCTCCCCAAACTTCACAAACATCGACATTCCCTTCACCACAGAACCTCACGCGCTTATCCACGGCCTTATCACTCTGATCAATGACCGCTCACTCCTACACGCACACAAACAGTCACGAGGGATGAAAAATGCCCCAAATGTATAGGGAAATACTCAACGCTGGTGTAAATAGAAGATAACCTAACTCTGTAACTGATGTTGTTTAAATGAAATGATAAGAGCTTAGTAATGTTGTCCAGTGTGATACTCACTTTTGTTTCCGACCAGGGAGATGACCGGCTGGACTTCGGACTCCTCGTTGGCCTTCTTCACCATGGTGAACCAGTCCTCCAGGTTCTCAAAGCTTTGGTAGTTGGTGATGTCGTACACGAGGAGGACGCCCTGTTGCAAATATTGATAAGGTAATGTGGGGAAAACGAGAAAAATTTTTAGTTTCACTTTTGTTTCAACACACAGTGAGGGAATTCTGAACAAATTTCGGAAATAATTAGGCCTGGCTGTCATGCTAATATGTAAATATATAACTAACTATATCAGCTTATCGTTCTATAATTGAGAGTTATTCAATTTTGGGGTTAAATATATGTATATGTATTGTGTAGAAGTTTATTTTTGTATTTTTGTAATTGATATAAACCATGAATAAGTAACTTTTTTTTTTCCTTTTGCTGTTTAATTGTTGCAGCTCATGCCTTTTCAAAATAAAAGTTTACTGTAATCCTCTAGCTTTCAGATTACTAAAACAGTAGCATAAAAAGTTTATCGAAATATTTCTTCTGTAACAATATATTTTACTTATCGTGACCTACCCATAAGGTTCTATTAAGACTGATGAAAACAGTGCCAGGTGTGAGTCAGTTAGGAATGGGAACAGTAGGTGGCACTACTTCTCTTTTTAGGGACATAATATGGGACATCCTTACTTTATAGAACTGTGCAAGCTGCATGATGTGAGCAACAAATGTGAAACAGAGGCCCAAGATGGAATAAATATGGCCGACGAGCTTCATCTTAGTTCTAACGCTGTTTGGCTAGAGTTTTGAATAATATTTGTGTTGAAATTTTACTGGTTTCAAATGTCCAATGATTTTTTTTCTTCTTTTTGTATGGTTATTTAATAAGGACGGCTACATAAACACGGCTAACTTGCAGCACTATAAGCAACTCTAGTGAGGAACTAATTACAACTAAAATCAATTAAGAAATTACCATGTTTACTTTGTCAAAAATACAGAGAAGAAAAAAAAAAGGGACGTGGCCATGAAACTGCCCACTTTTCAATGCCTTAATCATGACAATATGTGTGTAAAAATACTGTATTTAATTTGATCTTTTATTATTTTACCTTTCTGTGCTCTAAATGTACTCTATAATTCCATGTTAATGCTAATAAAAATGATTAAAGCTGAATATTAAAAGGAAGGAACAAAAGTCATTATTTGTACAGGCCGTAGTATCGGAAAAGCAATTATACCGTGGCTCTGTGTTCACCTCTTGAGCTAATGCCTTTGGAGAGAGGCTGGAAAAGCACATTGTCTGCTCTCCTTGTGCCGGTGATGCAATACGACGGGGCTGCTTGTCTGTCCCTTTTTGTTCCACTGTCACAACACGGAGATCAGCGCTGACAGCTTACACCTCGCACAATTACTGCAGGTTTCTCCAAACAAGTATGATTGATTACCAGAGGCGCAGGGCAACAATAGGTGCCGAGGTAGCGTACAGTGAAAACACAGAAACTCCCTCAGCCAAGTGTTGTAACTGGCCTCTGACGTATGAGAGCTTCTCCGTCGGTGAAAATAAAACTAAATTAGAATTGGCCTAATAAGTATATTGTTTATAATGAAAACTATTAAGAGACCAAAAAAGATGCAAAAACGTGTAGTATAATATTTTATGGTCAATTCATGTTTACAGACACATTTTAACACTGATGTACTGTTACAATATTGCCTGAATATTGTTGCTGGGGTAATGGATACAAAATATATCCACTTGTCACTATTGTCCACCCCAGAAAATGCAATGCTAAAACAGAAATGATATGCATTTTAACTGTTTTTGCTGTTGAACCTTTGCTAAATTGCTTCGATGATCATATGGTAAAAATAACACTGCTTCTAGTTGCAGAAATAGTCTGGAGAAGAGCACTTTAGACGTCCTGGAGGTGACAGCTCATACTAGACAACTGCACGTGGGGCTACTTTATAAAGGCGAAACAAGACATGGGATTTGACATAATTTATAATAATTAAATAGTGTGATCAAGCTCATAATTTGTATTTTACTTTATTTTTTGGTTAAACTAGACTAAAACTTCATTATGTTTAGCAAAGCATGAAGAAACACGTCTTTAAAAAGAGTTTGAAGTTAGGGTCTGAAGTATAAACTATAAATTTGTTTGTGAATTAACTCTTTGTTCGTGTTTTATTAAGGCTAATTAGTTATTATAAGGTGGTTCCAGTGACTTATGGAATTACCGCTCAAGAGGTGTGACTCATCTCCACGTAAGTCTTTTTGTCTAAACACAAATCTAACAAAAGAACTTTTCTCATCCTCGCAAAACCTTGTAGCAATTTCGCCTCTGGAGATCTCGTCCCTACTCTTGACCGCTTGAGCATATTGTTCAAGTTTTAGAGTGCCACATCACAAGTAAACGTCAAGTCAAGTTATGTTTGGCCATTCGCTGCCTCATATTCAATTGAATTCACTATTATAAATAAGACGGCGTTTCCAGTTCAAAGCAGTAGTAGTTATTCTTATACTTCAAAGAACATTAGTGCAGGTACAATCCACTAAAAACAAACTTAAAATAAAACCAATGTTGGCGACAAGGCCTGGATGAAGTTACTACAACTAATAATAAGAACCACGCTGATAAAAGGAACGTATAGTGATTTCTTATGTGCTTTTTGAGCCTTCTTCACCGGCGAGTCGTATTAAACCGCCTCAAAGTGCAGTGAGTGCAAGTTTAACTGTGTGTCACCTTACATGAGCCCCATAGACGTATTTATCCAGCATTTTTCCTCCCAACGTTTGCCCTCCGATATCCCACACCTGCAGAGTCACATTCAGATTACCTACAGCAAAACAAAAACAAAACATGTTTAGAAATCTTGAACAGTATTTTGATTTTACAACATCGCCTATATGTTTTTCTTCTTTTAAATTAATACCTTGATTGTTTTGACAAAGCGCAGAAGTCGGGGTAAATAAAAAGTCAGCTGTAACTCAAGCCTCCATTTTGTCGAGCGACTTCGATAATAAAAGTGGTGCTTGTTGATCTACATAATGAAATCTATAAATCAGCGATAAATCTTTCAAGACTCGCGCTTTATCTGGCAGTTCGCTCGCACCTCAAATCCAAGAATATCCATCCAGAGAGGGCCAGTCGAATGTATAGTAGCTTAGTAATATTCAACGTTTTCTCAAATAAATATGGATGGGCCCAATATGGATTTTTTGAGCAGATACCGACACCCGATATTTGTCTTGCTGCTATGGTCTATAACTGATATTAAAATTTTAAAATTCCTTGCAAGGTCAGCTAATTTTATAGTTATACTAGTTTACAAATTACCTTTTCACAGTAATATTTATCTAGGGCTGCCATTCCTAAAGACTCTTGCACCATCACAGAGGAGATCACACGATGTAAAAACAATGTGTAATTTTTTTTCCTTAAATGTGCATGTTAAAACAATAGATCCCTGTGTGTTGTAGGCTTATATAAATAAATTTAAACAAATATCTTACGTAAAGTTATTTTAAAGGTTAATTTCCATACTTGTTGCAGTGTGGACAACCTTTGGGGCTCCCCTGCAATTCTTCTGGGGTCCCACTTTGGGAACAACTAATACGAATTTCTTTCTGCACAATTGCGTTAACATACAACCATATTTTTAACTTTGTTGCTCTATTTCCATTTTAAGTAATGAATCTGTTCAAAAAGACATATCTGATGCACTGAAGATACAATGAGAGTGATACATGGGCACTGTTCATTTCTGTTGTATCTTGCAAAAAGGAAAAACAGGCCCTGAAGCACAGAGATCCTTCTTACGGTGCTTTTAATGATGTTGCAGCACGGATTCACAGCATTAGGGTGATATACAGGTATAAGAAAGTCTATAAGCATCTAGCAGAGGGTTTCTGAGAGTCTGAGGGTCTGAGAGTCTAACCAAAGCTTTAGTATTGTTCATTTATAAATGTATCTTTAGCTGATAGTTTTACCCTGGGAATCTGTGGAGTTTTTGCAGTTTGTATCATAAAACAGAGTAGCAAGTATCATTCAAGGTTACTGAGTAGAACAATTTGCACTTTAATTGTAGCAAGCATTAAGTATGAAACGGATACAATGAGATTATTGTTCATAGGACACCGAAACTGGGGCAGCCAAGAGAAAAAAGGCTAAAATATAGGTTACGATTTCAATATTGGGCCGATACCGACATCTGGGAAAGCCCTCAGATATCCCCAGTTCCAATAATGGAACCGATATATCGCCCATCCCTATTCCCAACACTGGGGTGAAAATAAGTCACAAGCATGGGAATATCTGCATGCATTGTGCCATGCCCTATCCTGGTCGGAAAGAAAGAACTTCACAGTTACAAAAAATAGCAACAATTAAACACAAAACTGGAAAAAAAACAAACACGGGTTGTCATTTCTGTGGAAAAAGGGAGTTAACGCGAGAGTGGCGGAAAGAGAGATGGCACGAAAACCCAAATCCAAACAAATATTTTCAAACTTTTGGAAAATGAATGAAAATGAAAACAGTGTGGACACGGCTGGATGACCCAACCCTCCATAAGTCCCCCTTTTTAAAGCATGGGAGGAAGCGCGGAGGTTCACAGTCACTACATCCAGACTATACAGTGTCAATGTAAAGCTACAGAGAGGGGCACCATGGACAACGCTCCCTTGGTGTTATATAAAAAGCCGTCCCAGCCCGTGGATCCGCACCTCTTTATTTATGTTTCACAGGTCTACGCTGATTCAGGAGTTTGGGAGAAAGAGCAGCCCGACGGATAAACTTTTAAAGATCCCAATTGCTATATTTGTTTATTAGACCCAAATAAATATATTAGATCAATAAAACCATTTTGCATTGACAGAGCAGCAGTGAGTAGTTATTTAATGTAACGCAGGGCAGTCTAAACAGTCTCCTCTCCATGTTGAATATCACTAGTGCACTGTCCAGTACAAAAAAAAGTCTTAAAGGTCTTGTACTCTATTTTTTTTTTTTTAAGGTATTTGAGGAAAATACATCTTGTTCCACTAAAGACACATTATATGAACAGCTCTTGAGTTAAAAAATAAGTCAACATAACCTTTTTGCTACTTATTTAGAATGTATTATTACCATTTATATTTTTTTACTGTTTGTTAGTATATTATATTGTGACGTGAGCTACTGTGTCCATATAAATTCTCTTGTGGATCAATAAAGTTTGTCTAAGTCTAAAAGTGGCATTTAAAGTGATCTATAGACCCATCTGCAGGAAGTGCGTCGTTGCAATAAGGCCAACAATGACAACTAGCATGCTAACAATGCACTTCCTGGTTATTGGGCAATTAAACCCTTTAGATATAGACAGCACGCAGGCATATTTGGACCTTAACAGTAATGCAATACATCAATTTTTTCTCAAATACATGGGAAATTTCGGATGCAGGGCTTTGGGGGCTTTAATGTTACTTGAAAGAATTGCTCTTTTTTGCTAATTGCGGTTATTCAAACTGCGGCCTCACTTGACGGGGCGTTGCATAACTGCACAGAACAACACCAGGCAGAGACAGACAGCGCTACTTCAGAAGTGCGTCCACTCATTTAGCGCTCTTGTCGCTCTCCTTTAGCACTTGTACCTCTACGGTTTGGCTAAGACATCTGGGAGTAGTATTGTTGTAAAGCTGCGCACACAGAGCAGTTTGTTTGTGCGCCTGCTCGCCTCACCTCACCTTTGCCCGTGCTGGAAAATGTACAGTAAGTTTGACAAGCCGGGCCTTCATGGTAAGACGCTATAGGCTGCTCTTCCTCCCTCCCTCCTCTGCTGCAAAGAAATCCTTACTGAACAGTTGGTGATTAGTTTGTTAATTTTAATTTCATTTTGTACAGCGCGATTACATTTGCGATTTATGTTTTGAAACAAGCATTAACATTAGCATTAACGAGCAACAAACATTAATATTTGAGAGAAATCTGAACTGCTGAACAATATTAAAATAATGTCAAAGAGCAAATATAAATTATAATAATAAATTCTAAATAAGTAGCAAAAATAGCAAGAGACTAGAAACAAATAAGGCATAATTATTTAAATGTGCAAGTAAAAATGAAATATAACAGAAATAAACTATTGCTTGAATAAAGAAAAATGTATTAAGTTTAATCTAACCCTTCATAGTAAGACGCTACAGGCTACCCCCCCCCTCCTCTTCCTTCCTCACTGCAAAGAGATCCTTACTGCCCCAGCGAGACCCACAGAGCCGCATGCCCGGGCCAGTACAACACAGGGTGGTGGTCCTGACCGCGTTTGGGACCACCCTGCTCGTTCAGCCACCCTCCTCTTCATCAGCTCATCAACACTCAATTCCCCAGAAAATGGCCCATTTAACAACCCCTGTGTCGGGCCAGTGTTGCCAGTGCTCCAATGGGGAAGGATGGACATAGTCAAATAAAGGTTACAGTCAGATAAGTGTGACCGCTGGAAATAAACTGCGAGGCGTCAGTCGGATGATTAGGCGGCTCTTATTGGGAACGGGATCCACACAAGTTTGCTTTTCATTCCAGCTTCACCGCAACATTTTTGGGGTTAAGTTCTGCTAAGTTTTTAAGCTGAAAAGGACACAGAATCTAAATACAATTCTCCAGCCAACTTACAGTCATACACTATGTTTAACACTTCATTTACTCTGCCTAGAGTGGATGCATTTGAAATAAAAAGAATTGTGGTTCATATGTTTTAGAAAAGATTTGTACGCCGCATTAAGGAAATGGTGGAAATCCACATTTTGTAAGGTGACTCAGGGCAGTTTGATCTAATTATGGCACTAGTCAATAAACATGTATTTTACAAATCTGAAGGGAACATAGAATGCTCTGTGACTTCTATAAACAAATATTAACATGACTGTTTTATGCACTTCACCACAAAGATGAGTTGAACTGGGGGATCTGTGATATGAATATAAAATCTTTATATATTTACTCTGCCTGAGCCCACAGAGTTACGAGCATGGCTAGCCCAATTGGCCTGAAGTTGTCAAACTGGCCTTGAGGAGGAGAAA
>KN492766.1:23250-41293 GCA_000787155.1 Scartelaos histophorus
ACATACGCTCAATGGGCCCGCCTCTCCTCAGATCTGACTTCACCTGGACGCTTCTATAGAAGGAGATCCCAGGCTCTTGAACATTTTTGGCAAAACTAAAACATCTCCATGGAGACAAGCAGGTGGTGGACCCTCCACCAGAAAAGTCACAGAGCTTCTTAAAGTGCATCTTAAAGCTTAAAGTGCATATGACTAATTTCACTTGTAAACATAATAAACAACTTTTATAATTTTGGTAACGTTTATCATTTTAGATAAGACATGAACAGCACTATAGACAAACAATTAGTTATTAATTAAAAAATATATATATACACATTAAAAGCTTTATTTTGTTGGACGGGTGTCTATGTTCATGTTTTCCTTGTGCGTAAACTGTTCTGCCTTTTTGGGTAGAATTTTGTGCACTGATGACAGACAAACCTGTAGAAGGTCATGTGCTCTTTATTCACAAACTGGCTCTTGACTGTTGTATAACTTAATATGACAATATTTAATATAGCGTTAATATAATAATATTTACCACGGGCGTCACATCAAACATGCAAAATAATGACGCGCGTGCAATTTAATCAACAGATTGATTGGCTGAAGGAAAGTATAAATTGTTAGGTCAGTTTGTCTTTGTTTGATAGGGTAGATTTTACTAAAGCCTTTACAAAATAATGTCATAATTTTTCATAAAGTACTTATTTTGTATTTAGCTCTATTTCTTTTTTAGGGTATTATTATCTAATACATACACACTTAAATTGTGTATATCGTATAGCCTACCACCAATTTAAAAATTATTATTATTCATTATTATTATTATAAGTAGTAGTAGTAGTAGTAGTAGTAGTAGTAGTAGTAGTAGTAGTAGTAGGCTATTGTATCTCTATCCCATTATCTTCCCATGAATAAAAATAGGCTAAAAATTTGAGGAACATCTTAAAAAACACATATACTTGTGGGGGCGCCTGTCTAAACAGAAACATAAAAGACACTCCCTTGTGGCTTTCAAACTGTTGCTAAACGCTGATAACATCTTCCTTGTTTTTGTAATATTTGCATTATAAAGGACTCATCTCAAATATGATTGCAGAAGTGGGATAATTGGGAACATCTAAACTCTGCAGTGAAGGGAAATCAAAGACCCAAGTCATTTTTACCGAAAAACGGCGCGCAAGGAGTTTTACGCACAACCTGATTAGTCTATAAAACAGTGAGACAAACCTGGAATATGAAATTGTTTAACAAAACAAACGTAATGCATTTTTTTCAGGACTGTGGACACTCTTTAAGCCCTTAGGCTACAATATGATCAAAACACATCTCTAATTTCCAAGCTGTTGGCCCCCAACATTTCTTATAAGCCAACGGAGAATGCAGTAAGTCACTGAACGTGACATTGTGGTTATGAATTTTGTTTATAGCCTGAAACTCAGCGTTTATTGCTTTAAAACCGTAAAAGATTAAAACCATTACGCGGGGATTATTAGAATATAACCTGATACAATAGACCTATCATACGGGTTAAATGAGCAGTATATCTTATCATAAGATAAATATAGCCTTTTGAAAACTAAAGAATAACTCAATGAGCCAATGTAAAACGCACACAGTGTGCGCAATGATGGAGTCATAGGCCTAAAAAATCCCACAGGTTTTGTTTGATTTGAACACTGCCGTTCAATCGGCCAAACGTAGGCTTTTATGTAAAAAATAAGTAGAAGAGAGGAATGTGGATGTTTGCATTTCAGCATCGGCAGGTTGAAAAGCCATGTCCTCTGTATCAGATACCTGCACAGGCACATGCAGGTACGAGCTGAACTCTTGGTATTCTTCCTGTCCTCTGAGTTTCTGTGTGGACAACAATTATCAGGGCAACAGAGCCGGTGGCCTGTGGGACGTGCACATTCATAAAACAGCCTCATAACTATGCACCTAGACTGGGATGTTTTCGTGCGTAATAATGAATATTCGGGAGTTGTGTCTGGGAAGTACGCACTGTGGATTGCTGGTTGTGCAGTGCCCGTTTGTAGAGAAGGAGCAGTGCGTCTGTATAAAAATACATATATTAAAAACCGGATTAACACAACCACTGAACTTTAAAATACTAGGACGCAACAAGACCAGAACGTTAGGAAAAAATTAAGCACGCTAAAATGCAATGAAATCTAGTGCGTAATATCCCTTTTAAAATCTTGTCGATGCTAAACCATCAGCAGCAGACGATGAGGGTGGTTCCTTAGTGCTTCGTGAACCTTTGTTCACCTCTCTGACTATAGAGAGCACGGTGACATGGGCCTCCTTAACCCCAGCATACTCCTCTCCTCTTGTTGACGCGCAGCTTTAAAGGTACCTGTCAGTTTGCCCTGTCCTGCAATCTCAGGGCTATTCATCATTGTCTGACAGGTGTATCTGGGAAAAGGGGGCAGGAAGTGAGCGTGGGGTTGGGGAATTCAAATTATATCTTGTTTAAGTCTTTGATTGTGGATTAAACTGCACAGCCCTGAACAGCAAAGAATTTAAATATCACTTTAATCCAAGTGTAAAAAGGGTCTCAAAAATATTAAAACCTGATATGTAGATATGTTTTAATAGTTTCAAACAGCACATACATTTTAGAGGGTTTGTCTGTTTTGGTCCCTTTCAGCCACATATTTTAGCCTGATGCATGGATACAAAAAAAAAGAAAAAAAAAAGTTTATAATTAACATAGACATAATGTGTTTAAGCTCAAAGTGCAGATTTTTATATTTTTTCCAAACACAAAAGATACATTCTATAATACAAAGATTTTGCCTGTTGCCACTGCAGAGGTAGGAAGGTGAATCTCAAATAGAAACCAAACATTTTTTTTCCTTTCAGTCAAAATGATGTTTACCACAGCTCCACTCCAGAAAGGCCTTCAGAGGCTCACACACTGACACACAGTCCTCCGCCAATAGTTTTAAAGTTCACTTTGGAGAAGAAGACTTTTTACCACTGCCAATGGAAGATGAGTTTGTTTGTTTTTAATAAAAAGGAATTGTATCTCCTCTTTTAACAGTTCAATTTCCTATAGATCAGTGGAATAAAACAAAATGAATAAATATGATTTAATTGGAGGTGTTCTCACTGGTTGCCAGTGCATGCAGATAGTGTCCACGCAGGTAGGCAGTACGCGTATGGATAGTAATAGGGCGGCTGCAGTGAGAGCAGCGGAGGCCGAAGGATCTCTCCCGGGCTGTACTGTCTCTGATCGTCTCGCACCAGAACCTTCACTGCCACTTTCTTGGCCGCGGGGGTGGAGGCCATCAGGTCAGCGGCCATCTGGCGCCGCTTGGTCTTGTACCTGCGGTTCTGGAACCAGATCTTGACCTGAGTCTCTGTGAGTTTGAGTGAAGCCGCTAGATCCGCCCGCTCCGGACCCGACAGGTACCGCTGGTGATTGAAGCGGCGCTCCAGCTCGAAGACCTGCGCATGTGAGAAGGCCGCTCTGGAGCGCTTCTTCCTCTGTTTGGGCTGGTCAAGACTTTTGTCCTCCATCGTGCTCGAGTCTGACAGGCACAACACAACATTTGTCACTGTTTTTGTTTTTGTGTTTCTGCAAATACCCAACAATATCAGTCACGACTAACAGTCTCACAGTAGCCCGTAGGCCTGCCAGATGTTATGGCCAAAATAATGTAGGGAACCATTTACTAAACCTGCGCGTAAATTATTTTGTAAAGTGCCATTCATTGTTCTTGTTAGACTTATATATATTTTTTTTTATTCACAGGGGAAATTATTTGGACACAGTAGTTCACTTATCACAGTTGTTGATGATGTATCAATATAAGCTCATGAGCATAAAGAAGGAAACACAAACTGAGAATAATAATACTAAAAATGGCTAAATGTGACTCATATGATGCACAGGAATTATGCTCAAACGATCAAATCACAATCACAAGTTTTAATACACTCAGCCCAATGCGTCTAACAAATGAATTCACTCCACGCGCTACAGTACAGTAAAAATACAACTTAAATACAGTGCGCGTCTTGCACTAAGCGGTAGTATCGCTGTGACGCTTTACCTGTCGCGTTATTGGGTTCGCTGTCACTTTTAGTGTGTTCCACACACGTGGACTCCTGGTCCGTCTCTTCGTGCAGACTCTCCTCGGGAATATCTGACACATTGTCCGCGTCCTTCTCAGATTTACACGCAGACAGAGGTTTGCTCTCGGTGTCGTCGCTCAGTCCTGAGTCAGAATCGTAGATCTTCTGGTCCGTGGGTTCACAAACTTCGCCATCTTCTCTTCGAGAAACACTGTTCATATCACCAAATATTTTCCAGCACGCTGCCTTAGAGAAACACATGTCAACCTCAGTAAAGTGTCGACTCTCGTCCTTTTTGTTCAGGATGGCTTGGATGGAAAAGGGCATTAAAGAATTGCCATGAACGGCCATTTTACTGGAGCAAAGTTGCGCGATCTTCAACTAGAATTCACTAACCGTGAGCGTGAAAATATAGTCAGTTCATCCGCACTTTCCGCTATTCCTATCTTAAATCGCATCAAATGTAGTTCCACAAAAGTTGTTTCCTAGTCGGACTCCCCGAGGATACGCGGTGAAAAGTTGTTCCTACATCCGCGGGCGTCAGTCGGCTCGTCTTCATACTTGTGCCATGGACACAGGCGCACTTCGCTCTACGGCCCTTTTCACTCCAGCTTCACTATCCCCCCTCACCTGTGACTGACAGACTCGAGCAGCAGTTTCCTATTGGTCTGCAGAGGAGGGCAGGCCTTGTGTGATTGGTCCCTGAGAGCCACGCTACTTTCAATGAGATGAAGCTGAAGTAGGGTATTTGGAAATTTCATATGGGAGAGTTTTAAACACAAATAAACACTTTGGCTTTAGTGTCGCCTCACGACAATAATCCACAAATTAACTAATTCAATTAGTTTATGTTAGGCTGATTTACACTGAGAATTACACGCCCACGTCACAAACACTATTGTGTTCTTACGTGGTTATTCTGTGCGTAAAAGGAGAAAATACTGTGCGAGATTTAAAATTTAAAAGGTTTTGGTTTACCTCATCAAGTGTTACTTAAAAGAGAATGACTCTTGGCCTACTGTATCTGTGCTATTCAAATCCTAAATTTAAACAACACACAGGCCATATCATTATTTTTTTAAGAAACCTCTAATGTCTAATGTGCGTTTTACGCGTAGTATTTCGTGTTGCGTGCGTGACCTAAATGATTTTCAGAGTGTGCATTGAGGGTTTGCCTGGCGGGCCTTTAAATAAAAAAAAGATGACAGATTAATTATTTAGCCTAATAGTTTGGCATCAAGGAGGCACTGAGCAAACGTCTGAACCCGAAAAGACTCCAGAACAGTTTTGCCAATGTAAAACTGCAGAAACAGTGGCAAAAAAATCCCCACCACATTCTTTCAAGATGGTTTAATTTGGTTTTATTTTAATGTAGGCCTATGATGTGCCGTGGCATCTTTTAGACAAAGAGTGCTTTGGCCTAAAAAAAAAAAAAAGGTTAAAAATAACAGCTATAATTTTTTGGGAAATATTTAGCTATACATTTGTGGGCTTCACGCACTACGCAGGTGTAGCGTGTGCAGATCTATTTCACAACCTGTTGAAAAATTAAAGTGTCTATATGAATAATCTGTAAATTTCTGTATTGTGAGAATCCAAACAGCCTCTTGATGGGATCTATTTAGTTTAAATATTATTATTAAAATTATAGGCATAATAATAAAACATATATACATTAAGCCTGTATGTGATGTGTTGTTTGCAGCATAAACTTATAGCAGACCGTAGACATTGCCTATCAGTCTTTTTGTATTTTGTCACTAATGACTGACCTATTTATATAACTGGGGAGAACAAAAAAAAACATTCATTTGGCAGAGTAGCGTAATAATGTATTAAAATTGTTAGACTAGGCTATGAAAAGTACTGCATTATTTTAGTTCTGACTAATGTCCAAATTAGCAATTCAAGGAAATAAAAAAAAAAAATGTTAACAGGGAAAAAATAAAAGAAGGATGAAATTATTGGTCATCTTAATTCCAGATTTGAAGGCGGTGACTCTGCCAATAAAACTTAGACGTGTGAGTTTGAAGCAGAGTTACACTGATACGTCTCAATTAACGAGGTGTAACCCACTGAAGTCCTGGGCCAGGCCTAGAAGTGAAATGGTCCTGCGGCAGCTTTGACCTTGGATATTACAAGTGGCATCAAAGCAGCAAAGAAACACAAGTGGAACAAAGCTGCGCAAACCGCCGACATCGTCTGGATCTCCTCAGTCCGTGCGCCACCGCCTCCACTCAAGGCCTCAGCGGGACTTTCTCTGTAGGCCTTTTTATTGCACTAACACTATTACACCTCTGATAATAATAATGCAAATCAGTCACATCTAAATGCTTCGTGTTAATAGAGCATTTCATGTAAAGGCTTAAAAAGAGCTACAGCAAAAAACACTCTGCATATTGAGTTGGAGTGTATGAAAATATGAAAACTGTTTTTTTTTAATAGACCTATGCCGGTTTCTTACACCAACACGCACAGTAAAGGTTGTGGGGTTGCAAATGTGCTCACTGGATTTCAGGGGGCCACTCTATATTAGTCTAAATGCGTTCATTAAACGGACTAATAGGCCATAATGTCTCACAATCACGTAAATCTTCCTTCAAACTGAGTTATGAGCCCCGCTATCCACTCATTTGGGAAGAGTGATTCAAATCAGAACGTTTCATTTATTTAACTATGCCATGTTTTATTGCCCTTTAACGATGAGCAATACACTCCGCGCGTTCGTATTTTACGCACAGGCGCGCTTCTTGTTAAAATGACTGATTTTGTTTATTTTAATATTTCGATTAATAGATTAACTTATCAAACGTGTTCAGTCGATTAACTTCGCCCTGCATAACGACTTGGCTCCCTCTGCTGGTGTGGGAGGGACCTCTGCCCAGACAGAAGGAAGAAAGATGAGATATTAACTACATAATGACTGTGCCGGGAAAAGGTATATTCTGGTGTCTTTTTCTATCTACAGTGACACTTCCTAATACACCCAGACTCTTTGTCGACTCTCCCTCTTACAGGCGTCCCTATAGCCGCCCCAAGTGAAGCACGGGGTGAAGTTCCCACCACCTTTCCAGTAAAGAAATAAAGTGTAATTGCACATTATAGCACAGAGCGTGGTCTGCCTATGCACAGCCCCCTTCACCCTGCCTCCTCTTGTGACTGTAATGCTAAATATCACATAAATTTCTCCTGAAGCAGCAATTTGACAGTTTCTATAGTAACCTCTATGTTTGGCCTCCCTTGCAGGGTGTGTTTATGACAGGTCTTGACTTTCTTACATGGGCTGCTAGTCTACATACAAAGATACACACCACGTCCTCACACGCACACATATGAGAAGAGCCACAAAATTGTATTCAGATGCTGCAAGACATGAAGGGGCTGCGTCGTTTTCAATAAAGGCTCCCAAAACGTCCTCTCTATATTTGTTGTCAGCTTAAAATCAGAACCAATGGGAAAGCAACATGGGACAAACTTTGAAAAATACAAGGAGAGGTGCAGGGTTACCACTAGCCTTAAGTGTGCGTTTAGCTGGCAATGTAATGACCGTAGACTGAAGAAAAATATCCTTGCATGCAACAGTGGGAGCTCTTGGGATTTTGAACTTAATGCAATAAATGTAACCAAGAGACGTGCAAGGAATACAGACTATTTCCTGGAAGCTGTTCAGAACACTTTAGGAAAGATTACGAGAGATACCGGAGACCAAGCACTTTCTTTCAGGAGTTGCCTGAGCTGTTACAGTCCAATTAATGTGTGTAGATAGTGCAGACGTGATTTATAGACAGTTCCAAGGCACGCCAAGCTGACAAATGGATCTTCATACTCTACAAGCATAGCCATAGATAATGTAGGCAGCTCTGTCTGACTGGCCTATTCTTCTCCACTCACTCTTGACTAAAGGCATGGTTTAGAAGGCAGTCAACATGGTGTGATCAGGATAAAAGGTTAACATGTTGCCCAGATTTTTTTATTTTTCAAAATTTGTTGCATGTCAGGGTGGGTTTAAATCCAGGTATTCCAGTGTCCTACTTAAACTTAACCTGTACATTAGGCCTACAGAGAGGTGCTTCTTCTTGTCACGATCCTGGCTCAAAATTTGGAGAGAATTTTGGAGAAAATAACGTGATGATGCATTATTTATTCATTTTTATGTAGTCATTATTAAAATATGCATCATCTTTTAATCACGTTTCCCTCATGTGCTCTGACTCTGAGTTTCTGGTTCCTACTACATGCAACATTTTTTTCTCATTTAAAAGATATAGTCTATATGAATTAATCACAGTGGTAACAATTTTTATAATTCTGAAACCTTTAAGATTCTCTCTATTTTTGTATTTCAGGTACCTGTTATATGCAGATTTTTCGGCATTTAAAAAAAACTGTTGCCTATTGCTTTTATTGTTAATTGCCACGGTAACAGTCCTAGTTTTCTCATTCAGAAATTAAATTGAAGGATGCAAACTGAAGATTCCCAATATTCATGAAGATTCCTGTTATATGAAACACTTTGCAGATTTTCCCCATTTAAAAGATGTAGCCTGTTTTTATTGTTAATTGCTACGGTAACAGTCCTAGTTTTCTCATTCAGAAATTAAATTGAAGGATGCAAATTGAAGATTCCCAATATTCCTGTTATATGAAACACTTTGCAGATTTTCCCCATTTAAAAGATGTAGCCTGTTTTTATTGTTAATTACCATGGTAACAGTCCTAAGTTTTGATCTTTCTGAAACTCTTAAATAGGATTTAAGACTCAGCGAGGGAATTAAATTGTTATATATTTTCTAAGCTAAAACGTAACACATTTAATGCAAAGAAAAATGTCTAACGTGTATTACAGATGTGATGAAAACCACAATATCAAGTATTCAAAAATCAAAAATAATGAATCGGACAAAAGGGAAAAAAAACTCTCCCTGGTGCTTGTCACTGAGCATTTCTGCGCCGCTCGTTGGAAACAGTTGTGACGTTCGACACCTGTTCACCTTTATACCTTATGAGAGGGTCACTGAATGGGATAACATTATATCCAGTGCCAGCGAGCTCCACCAAATCCCAGTAGAGGAAAGACCACTCCCCCGTATGGAGGGGCAGCAGTGGGGCAGACGGAGCCCCTTGTCCCAGGCCCTGTGGTGCTCAAACGGACAGCACCGCGCCGCCAGCTAACCACACCTGTACTGACCTGTTGTATTAAGAGGGAAAGTCTGGAGGAATAGTCACTAATAATACTCAATGACTTGCTATTCAATTGTTTAAGACGGTACTTCTAAGATTTCACACCTTCAAGTCGAACCTATAAATACATTGTTTTCATTTCTACAGTAATATAATAATGCAATTCTAAACTAGAGTAAAACAGATGTAAAAGTGGAATGTCTTTGCTACAGTATTTCTAACCAAGAAATTACACAAAGGAAGACAAAAGTGGATAAAATTGACTTTAGATTAAATTAATATTGGAACAGTAAAGGACCTTATGTATCAGAGTTTGAGAAACGTTGGTTTAAGATATTTTAGAAACGTATTTCGTATGCATTTTGTGTTTTTTTAAGTTGTTATAAAAGCAACATATATAAAGTGGATACTATCAGTTTAAGTTGCCAGTAATTATTGACGATGGCAGCAAATTCTCTCACCTTTTAGTGTCTTTTAGTGCTGCAGTAAAATTCCTGGACTGCTACCTATGCAGTAACCTAGACTTAAAATATCTTCCAGGGCTGGAAAATTGTCTGCGTTTCTTCCAATTTTAGCTGAAAAAGCGTATTATCACCATTAATTTTATTGCAGAGTTAAATACACTTGAACATTTATGTAGGCCACACGTAAACTAAAAACTTCAAAATATTAAAAATAATGTGGCGTCTGCTGTCGAAATCCAAAATCCTTAAGAACAATAAAAACGCCTATAATAAAATGGGATAAGTGAGTGAATGGACTGCTGTGTGTCTGCCAAGGCTTCATAAGGAAATACCTGATGAGCTCGGTGTGGTCTGAAAACTGCAGGCTGTTTTAGAGGTGCTTGTGTTCAGGTGCAGCAGGATTCGACGTGAAAAAGATGTGAATATTTCATCTTTAGTTTGTCAGTTTCTCCTCCATTAGCAGGCAGGAATGTCCTCTTCTGCCTCTCTACTCACAAATGTGTCTCTATTTAGGCTCTGTAGACAACACAATCATTTAGAAAGACTGGATAATGACCAGGTCCAGGCTAATACCATCATGTTTAGATTATGATTTGATGTTTTGAATCTAACATTGCATTTTAAAAGTTATTCGTCTTGATTTTTGACTGTGTATTCTTCATTCTCCTGCTGTTCCTGTACTTTGTATTGAAACACATGGGACAAATAAAAGGTTCTCTTACCTGTATCATTATCCTATATACAAGTCTTAGATATTTTTCACAGAGCTCAGCTTTATATTATTGTGAATTTTCTGACAAGCATTGCAATTAGATTTGTGGTTTATGTTTTCATAAGATTCTATTCAGAGTTCACTATTCAAACATGTCCAAAATTGACAAAAGAGTGAAATATGAACTCACAAACTAATACGCCTACAAGTCTAACACAATTCAGAATATGTTTGCACAGATTTAACTACAGGGTGAGCAGTTTTTATGCAGAATACGACACAGGAAATTATGGTAATCCAAAAAGTGCAGCCTTTGCGATTTGCCACTGAAATTATGATTTTGATTTGATTGTGCTGAATCTTGCAGCCCTAATATAAGAACATAATAGAAGAGATATACTATTTAATCTATCCAAATGTATTAAGACTGAATTTACAGAGTAAAAAAGGTCAAGCAAATGATGAGAAGGAACAACCAGCTTTAAACAAAAACATTTATGTAAAAGTTAATGTTCTACTGACATAGTGGTATATGACAAACACGTATTGTGTTTCAATTTTGACAATATAAAACACAAAAGTATAAAAAAGACAACTGCAATAACAGCAGTATTGTTGCTAATGAACAGACCAGTCATGTATAAAAACAAAGTAAAACAGGATATAAATGCCTCATCATTCACAGAATGAATAATTCACTTTAAAATGCCTCCGTGTGGCCTCTTGGTTCAAGGCAGAGATAAAACACTTGAAACAACGTGACATATAAAAGTGAACCTGGTGTAATTTACAATTCTACTCAGTTCATTATCTCCAAGAACAACACTACTCCACTACTTACCAGTGACCCGAATCTCTATTACAGAGTATTACTGTGAACGTACAGGAGGACTGATTCAAACCATATGGTTGTAAAGTCAAAGGTATTCTGCACAAATCTACAGATTTAGAAGGAATCAAATTGACTTAAACATTTTTTTTCCACAGAATCAACAAGTTACCTTTTTGTTGACAGCTTTTTGGTGGAATAAACCTGCTTCTTCCTTGAATATGCAGTGGTGAAACAGAGTGTTGAAGGCAGCAGTTTTTCAGTGTCAGACATGTTAGCGTTTAGCTCTCTTGGAAGGGGGCTCCTCTGATTTCTGAGCTCCCCGCGTGCGCACCACGGGGGGGCTGCTCTCCCGTTTGCGGCCCCTCGCTCCACCGCTGCACGGAAACAAGGAGCAAGTGTCAGTCTGTCTGCGAGTGTCATGTTTAAGTGCTGTAAAAACTTGTCTTTGTTAATTCATGGATTACATGCGGCCAATACAAAAAGTGGAACTGACGGCCCAACATGAGAAGGGTCGGAGGACTGGGAGACACATTTCAAATACGCCATTTGCATTTTGGTCTGCTGAATAGGCCGCTTGTTATGTTCTGTTTTGTAATAGCTCAACACATCAGAAAAATATGAAATGTGAGTTTAAACTATGACCTCACTATAATCTGATAAATTATTGGCGTAAAACTTGTTCCAATGTTGCCAAATACACAGATGTAAAAGTACTACAACTATATCCTGCAACGTTGTCCCTGAGGTGCAATGTCATATCAGAACGAACCGATAAGTTTATTGAGGATACTTCAGGTTTAGTAATTACTTACACAACATCCTACCCTAATCCCTCTGAGTTAATTTAACTCATTTATCATGTATTTATTCAATTACAAGTGATTTAATTTGCTAAAACTTATCTTGAAAACCTTCTTGATGTGAGATGGGATCGCCGCTCCACAGAACTAACCCGTAAATTTGCTTGCTTGTCTCATTGGGAATGAAAAACGCAAAAAAAAAAGTAGTGACTAAGCCTGAATCATTCTTAATAAACGATTTCCTCATTATGAATTAAGTCTTTATTCACGCTGTAATAAGGCTAATTAAGGTGTAGGTTTTATAAAGTGCTACCAAACATCTTTTATTTGAACTACACTGTTTATTTCTGTTAGTCGAGTGTTATGTTTGAAGTTCCAGGAAAAATGCTAAAATGTCCTCCTTCGCCCTCAATAAGCCCCGTAATGGTCAGATTGCTGTTCTAAGCTCGTTCCTTGTGGTGTCCGTCAAAAAGCCAAACTCACCGTGTGCCAGCGGTGGTCTCGTCTTTGCCACTCTGTCGACTTGCCCGGGTGGAGGGTTTACTTGGCTTGTTTCTAAGATCAATAAAAAACAAATATGTATCTACAGCCTTTGGTTTAGAGACTTACATCTTTGCGAGTTCATGTAATAAAACGTGACACGAGCTCTTAGCGGTACACGATACAAAGGACTGACCACTGTGTGAAGGATGAAAGTTGATGCTTAAAAGGTCCTACAATAACCAAAATGCACTCTTGTGAGCTCTATGCTGTGTTATAATCTTGTTATCTCCTCAAAAAGATACCTGGAGTTATGTTTTGTTTCATTCACACATTTTCAAGTTAACGTTTTAGCCACATTTTACCTTTTGTTCAGCAGAGATCGGCAATATCAACACACAGTGGAGCACTTCCTGTATTACTACATGACATCACAAGGTAGACAGAACAGTGTTTTTAGTTTGAAAGAAGAACACAGTCTAAATATGCAGGGTTTGCGTGTTAAACATGTGCAAATGTAACAAAACACAACTCCAGGAATGTTTTTGATGAGGAAACCTTACGACAGTGTGTTATTTCTCTTTTCCCTTCGTGTTCTTGATTTACATACTTCTCAGCCTCCAGACGAGATGCCAGTCGTGTGGTCGCTCGCTTCGTAGTCTCTTTTCCTTCCTCTTTCTCATCGTCTTCATCCTCTTCATCCAGATCCCCCTCTTCTTCTACGTCCTCTTCCTTTTTACTCTTATCTGCAGAATACAGAGACAGTGGACAGTATTAACACAGATATTTGTAAAGGCTAATATAGAATACGCTATTACTAATACTGCTATTGGTTTTCAGGCTCCATTATATGCACCATTCTGAGGACTTTATTCCATTCTAAAGGTATAATTTGTTTTACGGTATTTTTATAATGGTATCCATTTGATATATCATAAAAACAGACAAACAAATTCAACCAAAATGTCTAGATGAATAAAGTAGTTTGCAAAGGTTTTTGCACCTGGATCGTCTGCTTTTGTGTCAGGATCCTCAGTGGCAGGTGCTGCTTTAGGAGGTCGGCCCCTCCGTGCAGCTTTCTTAACAGTTACATCTTGTTCTTCTTGTTGCTCATCTTCAGTCTGGTGAAATTACACATTCATAAAAACAATCTATTTTCATTACATATAGCAGCAGTGTTGCCAACTTACATCCCCCTGTTTTTCAGTGTCCTCTTGTTTGGTTTCGGTTTGATTCTCCATCTCTGTCTCTGACCGGGAACAAACTGCTGAAAAACATTTATATTATTGTATTATATTATCATTATAAAGAAAAATACAGTTCGTTTAAATTAACTGCATGTATTCCCACCAGTGTCTTTGTCTGGCTGCTCTTCACCAGGTTCTGGTGTTGTGTTTTGTTCTACATCATCTATAACATTGGGAGCAGAGTCCTGAAAGAAATGCACACAAAATACATAAAACGTGACTTTTTTTATTATGTGTAAAACTAAGAACAAACCCAACCTCTGTAGTTTCCTCTGAACGCTTCCTCTTCAACGGAGGTTTATCTGGTGATGAGTTAGAAATGTTACAAGAACAATACTTTTTCACTTAGATATTACAACAGTTCTACAGTCTGCTTCCTGAACAGTAGAGTAAATACTTACCAGTGTCAGTATCAGTGGCGTCTTTGGAGGATTCAGTATTTTCTCTGTGTTTTGGAGGTGAGCCAGCTGGGCCAACTGCATCATCCTGGCTCAACTTCACATTTTCTTCTTCATTCTTCAACAAATTAGAATAAACACGCCATATGAATACAGGTAATATGAAACAGTAAATGTTTACATATTAATGCAGGGGTGTCCAAACTAAGGGAGCCAAATGCGGCCCTCAGACCAATTTATATTGGCCCTCAAGCCTTCTGCTGAAATTGTCCAATTGACCATTGGCATTCCACCACTATAACCTCAATAACATCACATACAGAGCTAAAATAAATAAGTATGGTGTCTCTGTCAAAACTGTGTAAAATGTACTCATCTGAATGATCCACTGTATTGACCACTGGTCTTTGGCCCTCTGCTTAAAATACGTTTCAAAATGTTTTCTTCAGTGAAAAAAGTGCTGCTTTAATGTAACACTTACCTGTTCCTCCTTCTCCTCCATTTTTTCAGAGGTAGACTGTTTTGTGACATCCTTCTCCGCAGCTTCGGTTTTATCTGAAGTGCACCAATCAAAATTAATAACTGTATTAAGTAAGTATAATATAATATTTTTAAAAGAAAAGTACCATCTGTGGTCTGTTTCGCAGTGGCCGAGCGCCGTCCTCTCCGTGTTGGCGTCTCTGCCTTTTCATTTTGGTTCTTCTCTGCCTCTTCTGTCCTTGTTGACCGTCCTCTTCGTGGGGATTTGACTTCCACATTTTCCTTTAAAAAGTAAATAAATAATGTAGATATTTTTAATCACAGTACTTCTAGGAAACTGTGTATTTGGTTCACTGCTCACCTCCTCTTGACTTTCCTTCCCGTCACCTTTAGGAAGAGAAAAGCAGAGCAGTAATGTTTCATGCTATCCTGTTATTGGCACGGTCTATTCTAAATAACAGTAAAAATAAATAAGTACCAGATTCAGACATTTTACGGGTTGACAATTTTCGTTTGCGCCGTCCTCTGCCCAAAGCTTTCTCCTCCTTAAAAACATACATATATTTTAATAAGAGGTATCAGAAGAAATGAGAGATTCTAGCTGATAAAATAGACCTTTTCTGAGTCCCTTTCTTCTTGACTGTCTGTACTGGACATGAAGCCTAAAGAACAAGAGTCCGAGCATGAAATTATACCTTTAAATTTAATGAGTGAGTAGACATAAACTTAAAAATAACTTACTAGATTGTTTGACTAATTTGGGCTGGCATTCCGATGAACTTTCAGGAATCTGATCAAGGCTGTCTGGCTTTTCCTAAGAATGAAACAAGATTAAACATGAAAATTGAGTATTTAAATGTGACTGTTTAGAGGATCGTACTTTTTTTTGGACACTTACCATCTGTGGTTCACTTTGCTCCACTGCGACGCACATCTCCTCATTAGCCTTAGTTTCAGTTTCACCTAGAGGAAAAAAAGAGTGAAACATTGATTGAGATAGTAACAACTGTAAAACTGTAAAACACACTAAATAACTGTGCTATGTTAAATATTATCTTCAATCATTAGCTTGGAGTGCAGCAAAGATGTTTCTACTTTCTTTCATTTTCACATTTAACCAAAATATTTGAAGCATTAATATAGTACTTTTCTTTGTAAGTGAGCTAAAGCATTTGTGAATGAATGCCTTTATTTGTCAGTTTCTTCACATGTAGAAGACGTATTAAGGAAACAAAATTGGACCTGTCATCCCATCCGTACAATTACAAACACAAAATACATGAGGAAGAAACAATGCAGAATAACATGAGGATTCCTTTCTCAACACTATAACTGTAGAACAATCTGCATACCACCAGAGGGAGCCAATAAAACACTACTGATACCTAAGGTGCAGTGCCCTTCAGATAAACTTGTAACTACTTACTTGTGTCAGTGTCCATCTTCGTTATTTCGTGCTCTTCTGTGATCACCTCTGCCTCCTATAGTTAATAAAATATTACTCTCATGTGCAAAATGTAAATGGAAATCATTAATGTGAAATTAATAATTTTGTCTTACTTGTGTTGATGTATTCTCAGTCTCAATATCACTTTGCTCTGAAAGTTAAAAAATAGTAAATATGATAGAAATTCCCTGATAAATTGTTCCGATGTTACCTACCGGGTCCAGATGTTCCAATTTGCAAAGTCTCACTCTCTACTGCTGCTTTCTCTTCAACATCTACCACATTTGCAGCTGTAATGCAAAAATAAATGTTTTTTATCCCCCAAAGCTGTATAGGATGGACCAAGTAATCGTTAAGAACAGATTACCTTCTTGTCTCGCCTCTTCTTGTGTAACATCAGCAGGCAGCTCATTTGTATCGTCTTCCTTCTGTATTGGAGTCTCTTCGAGTTTTGTACTTTCATCCTAAAATTACCAAAACAAAAACAAAATGTCAATATGATTATAGATTATAGCTAAAGAGCAGGCTAAAAGCTAAGGTGGGTAGTACTCGGTTAGATTTATTTGAGTAACTTTTTAAAGAAATTGGGCTTTTAAGTAATTTTCCAGCAGCATTCTCCTATTGAGTAACTAACCCTACACAAGTAACAGTACTTCTACTTGGTTAAAGTTGTTAGACGTTACATCCTGACAGGTACTCTCAAAGAAGTACTTTTCTCCAAGACAGTACTTTTAGAGTTACTGAAGAAATTTCTTAAACTCTTGTTTGTGTACAATTTTTGGCTTCTCTACCGACCTCTGGCTAAATGTAATAGAAGAAGTTAATTTGAACCTTAAGTGCTGTCCCTTCTTGTGGTTTTTCCGGTGTTGTGCTTTCAGGTACATCTAAAAAAGGTGAAAGGTCAAGTTACTGTAGTTACTCAGGTTTCTTTATCTAAATCAGGGGTGCCCAAAGATATTTCCTTGTCGGATCAAAGTGAATGTGCATTAACAGTTTCACATAAAAATGTTCTTCTGCAAAGAAATGTAAGGGTCATGTATGTATGATGTATGACTTTAAATATCAGGAAACAGAAAGGACTTTGCCCTTCGCCTGCTGGCCTTTCACTACCAAATTGAACCAACATAGATTCATTTTCAAATCTCAGAGCTCACTCGTAGGTAAAATTAGACTAGACCACTTTGGGCACCCCTAAATAATATTTCCTCACAGTTGTACCTGTTATACCTTCACTCTCTTCTTTAACTTCATCTTGTGATTCCTCAGCAGGCGATATATCAGATAGTACATCTGTCTGGTCCATCACATCAGCTGCACTTGCCTCCATTGGTTCCTCTGATACATTTTCTTCTTGCCTGATCAAACCAGACGTCACTGTACTATCTGGATCCATTGACAGCAGTGTAAGCGCCGCCTCCTGCATCTTCATGTCCGCCTCCTGTTGGGCCCTCTCCTGCACGCCCTCCTGCTGTTCACCGGCCTCGGGTAGGCGGGCGTCGACCGAGGTGCACACGTTGACGAGTGCGAGCAGGGCGTCGGCTTCAGCAGGCACGGCGGCCATTTTGAGCGGATCGGTTTCGCCCTCGGAGGGTTCTGGGGTGATGTCGCTCAGGGCGTCACACGTGTCGTCCGATGTAGAGGCGATCACTGTGGTCACAGGAGGCTCGGAGTCAGTGCTGGTGTCCGGGAGAAGAGCGGGTTTCTTTGTCTGCTCCTCAGAGGATACAGTAATCTTTTGAGGTTTTGTCTTTTCAAGTTTGGATGGTTTGTCCTTCCGGGTGTCATCTTTACCTTCAAGATCCTTTTTGTCAGTTTTCTTTTTGTCAATTTTCTTTTCAACTTTCACCACTTCGTCTTTCCTTTGCTCCTTTTTACCGTCCACTTTTTTCTTCTCCTTTGTTCCTTCCACTTTAATATTGGGGGATCCTGCT
>KN492769.1:0-22651 GCA_000787155.1 Scartelaos histophorus
GTTAAGCCATGCCAGTGTATATATTTGTAAAAGATATACACGTTATTTGCAAAAGCTATACACGTTAAGGTGTCGGTTCTCTGCCCCTTTTTTCGACTCCAGTTGCGTCTGATGTCTCCTCTTGTGTCTGCTCCTGTTTCATCCAATTGTTGAAAGTGTCCGTGTCGTGCTTCAATCTCAGAATTACTCTGAAGCATTTCACACAGAGTCTGATGGAGCGAAGCGGTGTGTTGGCTAGAACCAGCCCGAGTTGAGATAGCAGACTGTAGACGTTCTCCTCCTTTGACATCGTGTCAAATATGAACTTAGAATTTGATATTGTACCTTTATTTCGTAAGTTAACTGCACAGAAACGGCAACGATCGCTGACACTCATGCTTTCCGGACTACACTGACTGTTTGGGCGCATTACACACGTCACGTCCGGTTACGAGCAGAAAGCAGCGATTGGTTAAAGCAAAAAAGAACCATAGACTGTATAAAAAACAATGGCGCGAGGTCAGACGGTTTCCACGGAGTGAAAGAAACACGGAGTGAAACCGTCTGATGCATCAGGCTACCAACATGTGTGAATGAAGCAAAATATAACTCCAGGTATTTTTTTTTTTTTTATAAAAATACAATTACATACAGCAGCAGTAAGGTGGAGGTCAGGACCACCGTAGCTAATGGTGCATGTTTTGGGTTACTGGAAGAAAAACTGAGGAAAACCCACTGCATCAAATCTGGACTCCTGTTGCTGTGAGGCATGGGTGCTGCCACCATCACCTGATGTTCAAACTATGAAAGGAATATGACATTTAAATCTATCCAGTTTCTAGCTCTCAATCCTTCGTTACATCATTAATACTGACTTGCATGATTTTTCAGCTCTTTTCATACGGATAAGTGAAGCAGGTTCGGCGGCCAATGCTCGGTCACTAGTTGCGACACTTATGACTCTTACTTCCAGGTCAATAAAATACTTTCTTAGCTACAGAGACAGTGCAAAGTGATCAGATTTTGACAAAACACACTATGGAAAAATATCGAAATGTACTCATTTGCAAAAATAAAGTTTGGCAACCCATCTTTCATCACTGCCATCAAAAAGTAAAGTATTCTGCAGCTTGTCAAAAATGGCTACTTGCCTTGCTGCCAAACTGAGTTCATCAACATGAGTAAAGGCCCACCATTTTGGCCGAGGTAATGGGTTTGGTTTCATGCAGTAAGCTGAACCAGGTGCCCTTGGGACATTTGTCTTTAAAATAGTCTTATAAAAAGTTAAGCATAATGTTCTTTTCCTGGAATATATTTCAGGAGCCAGACTGGAAGCCAAACTTTCTTTTTCACAGTCCAATAGTCATGGTCTTTATTAATAGACCTCCATGCACATGTGTCAGAGGAAAAAACAAGGTGAGGGACTATCATAGTTTCTTAAGGTGTAGGATAAATGGACAGTTCCAATGAGAAATCACTTTCTTGTTGTTTGCTTCTTTGAACCATCACACATCTCAGAAGAAAATCACTGAAGTGTAGGATCTGCATTCATCAGTATTCTTCAGTATAGTTGTACTTTATGTATTTACAGAGAAAACTTTAGCGCATATGATATATTTTCTAAGAATTCTTCATGATGATTAATGTAGAAATCCTGCTATATATTTGCTTACAGGACATTTGTTTAATTTGTTTTAAATATCCTCAGCTTTTCTCTCTTTGTTCTCTCTTTGATCTTACTAACATGAAAGGTGTGGAGGGAAAAAAAAAAGGATAAATGTTAAATATTTGCATTCCTATTGAGTGGCCCTGTCTCTCCACAGATCCGACTTGTAACATGACATGGTTAAAGATAAGTTTCATGCTTTACTTTGCAAAATTCCAGGAAAAACAATAACAGCTCCATGAAGACAAGCAGGAGAAAAGTGACATATTGCACCTTTAGGTTTGTGATATAATGGAATATTAATAATCTTGTACATTTCATCAAATTAAATTGCCAGTCCTATTAAAAAAAACAAAAAAAACAAAAAAAAAAAAACAATTACAGCACCAGAGAACTGTTGTTCTTTCATAAAATAATAATACCGCCACACATTTGTATTGCACCTCACGAGCTTGACAAGCCTCTCAACACTGCACTGGGCTCATTATTCATTCACCACAAACTCGCTGAGAGCAAGGAAAAAAATAAGAATAGCATTTTTTACACAGTTACAATACAGACCGCATGTAATTAGAACTACTTTAATTATTTAAAACCTCATTGGACCTTAGTTAAATATCAATTACCACACTGCAGCAGCAAAGCAGTCACAGACCACAGACCTGTGCCAGTCACATTCACGAGATGGGCTTTTCACATACTTCGCTTTTGTAATTAGTTTCACATATTCTCAGAAAGATCAATTTTAGCCACAACAATCGATGGAGCGTCTAGAGTGACATATATTGATTTGACTTGGAGAAGGGGAGAGATCAGTGAGACTATTGGTACAAAGGTTTAATGGTTACTGGAGATATTTGCCCATTTTCAGCTATAATGTACAAACGGTATTAACTGTTTTGTTTATGCGCAAACCTCTTATTCTAGATTGTATTAGTTTCACTTAGAAATGACAATTCAGGTTTTTTTTTTTCAGAAAACAGAACAGACAAACAGTAAAGCATTTGAGACGCGAGGCTCTACCTGCACTTGAGACTTGACTGGGACTCAAAATCCTCTCAGAACTTAAGACTTTACCAGAATTTAAGTCCTGACAGGACACAAGTGTCACGGCCCCAGGCCTCCAGTTTGGATTTTTGTGTCTTTTGCTGCCATTTTGTTCCTGCTGCCAGAGCCCTGGTCCCTGGTTGGTGGAGCATCCTTCACCTGGCCCCACCTCCAGCCTCCTCCCCATATTTAAGAAGATCACAGCTCCTGTTCAGGGCTGTGGCCTTTGTGGCCAGTGCCAATGTGTCTCATGTCAGTCACTGTTTGTATTTGTACTTGTGACTTCTGTGTGGTTGAGACACTCGGTTTTGTTTAATTCGTTCTGTTTTGTGCTTTTTGATTTGGTCTCTTGATTCTGTTTGTGGGTTTGTGGTTTTCTTTGGGACACTCATGGTTTTGGTTTATTTTTGTGTCCCTTAGTTTAATCACTCGTTTTGTAAACTCACGTGACTCATTTTCAGCACAAAACTTGTTATATGTTAATCCTGTTATTTTGTTTCTTAACTTGGTTTATTTTCTGTACATATTTTATTGTACATATTTATTGTATTGTTTATTTGTTCATTTAACCTTTTACACTCCTGTTAATTAAACATTGCTTATTTTTTCAATTTTCCACCTTGGTTTTGTTACTTTGGTTTTTGTTACTTCCCACAAAGGAGCAGAGCTGAGTCGTAACAACAAGGCCCTGCCAGGACTCGAGACCCTTCCAAGACTCAAGCACAACCCTGGACTTGAGCAAATCCCTTGATTCAAGTTGGACTCTAGACCCTTCCAGAACTTGAACAGATCCTTGGACTCAAGCAGATCTCTGGACTTGAGGGCCTGACAGGACTTGAGGCCCTGACAGGACTTGAGGCCCAGCACTAGAGGAGCTCACATTCCAACAGAGGCCCTACACTTATACATGAAATATCTCAAGCAACATTTTGGTGTGATTGTGTTTTTAAAATAATTTCTTCTTCCACCTTTTTATCTGGATTATAACTGATGCATAATTACAGTTTATCATTTCATTAGCTTCCCATCAGTGGAGAAACTAGACATCATGAATGTTAATTTAGTGTTCAATCAAAATGTGTTATTGCATGTGCTTTGAATATTCTCTTTAAGTAGTTTGTGGTGCTGATTCGCAGCAGTTCATTCAGAAAGCTCAGGTCCCCAATGATCAAATCGGGGTTTTAAGGTTTTACTGAACAAAATGAATGCATCAGTACTCTTTATAATAACAAATTAACCAAACAGTCCTCAACATGGCCAGTACATTATTAATAAAAAAAACATAACAAAGCATCAAATAATACACAAACTCATTACAGGGGTTTAGTCCATTATGTTTGTGCCAGAGCGCACCGGCATCACCGGCCACTATTAACTACTGGAACATTTTAGTTTGATGCTTGATTCTGTGCTTTGGTTCTGGGGGTTGAAGCTCTCGTGAAGTTTGCCAAATAATTTCAGGGGGTCCCCAAACGATATGGGGAATTTTTAATGAATGCAGTAGTCTCAAAACTTAACACTCAAATGCAGTAATGATTATAGATTTAAAAGTCTATTGGACTAGAGGTGCTCACAGTGCAATAGAACCCCAAACCTTATTTATTATTTATATTAAATAACTTGTTCAGCATTTTGGTGTGATGTACCATAATGTTTTAAACAAAATACAGTTGTGGTGTTTTTTCACAGATTTTTCTTTACTTTCACAGCTTTCTTTCTGTTACTGCAATCTCTCACTGACACTATTCAAACTTTATTTTTGGTTACACAAGACCACATGTCTTGTCTAAGGCTCCGTCTACAGACCCACAGAACCAGGACGTTCTCTGCAGCTCACCTCATGCTCCCCCCACACAGCCCCTCCCTGCTCAGCCTCCCCTGGCAGAGCAGCGTCATGAGCAAAACATTAACTCATTCAACATTACAACATTTTAATACTTTGTTCTTAAATTTGAGGTATTAACATTTTAAGCACATAACAGTGATTATTGAAACAGATTTTGCTCTCTTTTTTTCACCTTTCTTAAAAGTCAAGTCTAAAGATTAGACTTTGTCAGATTGTTCCCCATCACAAATAAGCGCTCTGTAATTTGTCCACGACAAACAGATTTTCTTATGATTAAAAAAGACAAAACAAAACAAAACAAAAAAACCAACAACAAAAAAAACCAAAACTCTTCAAGTGTGCAGAGAGACTTTTAGCTGCTTGACTTGTATATCATTATGGCTGCACATGCATCATTCCCATCAATAGTTTAAACATGTTTAAAAACTATGAATAGTGCTCACTACCTTGACTAAAAATATAATTTAAAGCATTGCCAATATTTATTTTCTCAATTGGTAAAAATATAAATATACAAACAGTAGCATTTCCTATAATAGGGGCTTGTACTGTACCATCTGTGAATGGGCTTTGATCACTGTGTTTTTGTAAAAGTAAAACCACTTTGATGTTCTGCACCTGTACTGACCTTCACTGTTGTTTCTTTGGGAACAGAGCAACACTTTGAATGCATTAGACTAAATTAAACACTTGAATTAATTAGCATCACCTACACAATAAGATTATGTATATGCATGTGTTATTATATATGCACATGCATTTTCTTGAACTGGAACTCCTAGTATATGTCAAACAATAGACTGCATTTACATCAAAAAACAAACAAAAAACCCTTGTTTTTATTTATATTACTGCAAAATGGTAAACAGTATTGAATATTCACTACACTACAGCAGCCCTGGAGTAGACTCAAGTAAGGCTCCGAATCTGCCCAACCCTGTTCCTGATCTATGGGAATTTAACTGCCAACCTTCTGACAGTTGAAGCAACCAGATTAATCTCCTGGGTTACATGTATTTTATAACCCATGTTATAAAATAATGCTTCATGTACAAATCTACTTTTAAATGTACCTTGAAGCACAACTTATAATGTTTAGAAGATAATGCATTTAAATAGTTTATTTTACTGAAAAGAGCAGCCTTGCATTCAGCACCATGGACAGCTCCATCCCCTAACAACAGTACTCATAATTTCCCTGTTGGTGAATTGCAGTGCCCTTGATGGTCTAGTAGGATTAGGAAGGTTACCACTTACCCATGCGTATTGTTGAATTATTCAGCACTTTGGGGAATATCTTAATTTTGAATACTACTGTGTGTGAGGGGGAGGGAGCAGGGACGTATATCTGCGAGCTTCAGTACAATGGACAGGCACAGCAGGGGGGACACATGCTATTGCTATTTCAGTAAGTATTTTTTATGTAAATCGCACAGAAAAGAACAGTGTGAAAATGCTATAAACCATGACTGAAGCTTTGGACGAGTAATTAGATGGAAAAGACGCAGAGTCGGTTGCCATAAGAACCGGGTTGCCATGTCGACGTGCCTCGTGTTGATGGTGGCAGAAATCCCAGTTATGTCACGCACCAGTGTCCCTTTACATGCTGCAAAATACTTGCCCTGGAGATACACGGAAAAGGATGCAGAAGTGGAGGAAAACTAAATTAGTATTAAGTTCAGTTGTAGTCATTTTCTTAAACTTGTTTAAACAAAACATATTCTATTTATATTGTCTGCATTTACAAGTCTAGAAACAAGATTTGAAATAAGACAGAAAAGCCCTACATATTCTATTGACAAATAACCAGTATCACAAATAGAAGTGTTAATCCAAGCACTTTTAAGTTAATGCTGTTTCACAATATTGCATCAAATTAACTATCTTTGTGGAGACAATATAATTAGTTGGGAAGCCAAAGTCTCAAAAATGGGTTGAACCTGACATTGTCTGCCATACTTATTTCTGTTTTTTTTTGTTAATTTTGACCCTATAGATCAATAATTGGAGGATCTGCTGTACAGGAAATATCGCCCCAAAAAAAATTGTGGCCATATTGATGTACGTACCCATGTACTCATTTTCAGTCATCGAATGGTGCTATACAAATACACTTGCCTTGACATACATACTAAAGTCATTATATTTCTTGCGTGAGACATTTTCATTGGGAGAACAGAGTTATGTTGAAATTAAAAAGATGCCTTGGCCATGATGTTTAATAATGGACATTAACACCCGTGCTAAATATCCAGTTTGCTTTTCGGAATTTTGAGGGTCGCCCAAAAGGTCCGAGCCTGTTGATCGCAGCTCGTAGTGAAATCATCACAGATCCATTGTTTTTGGTTGGATTTTTATCTTTTTCTGTGGAATGAGTGTACAGTTTAGAGAAAAGAACGACTTACTGAATGATGCCATAACTTGGGCGAATAGTTGATTGCCAGTGAGGTAAAGATGAAGATATTGGAAAAAAGTGAGAAAACGCCTTATTTTTTTGCATTAAATTGAGCCAAAATCTTGTAGAAATGGTTTAAGAATTGAAACGCCTTATTTTTGCATTAAATTGAGCCAAAATCTTGTAGAAATGGTTTAAGAATTGTTTTTTCACTGAATGTTGTCACCACATGTTTCTTTGCATCTGGAATGCATGTATTGACAGTTTACCCAACCCACTGAAGATTTCAGAAAATGTTTCATTTTTCATAATTTTCTATAAAAAAAAGAGTGAAGAGTTCATTGATTAAAATTGGCACTTTTTTATGTTTTTCTTAGCACTGGCTGAGTACCAAGCTTCAAAATAATTCTGTGTTTCAACTACACAACCTCAAAGCAGAATTCAGTATAAATAGTATAATTCAGTATATTAGTAATAATAGGCCATTTCCACACGTTAGCTAGCAGGAAATGGGCTAAAACATGGGCGACACCCATAGGCAGTGATACAGCGCAGTAAAGTACTGCAGTAGTACGAGTAACAGTTCATACTACAAGTGATACTGGGCAACCATCTTGGATTCATTCTCGAAATCCATGCTCAGTCTCTTCTGAGTCTCCAAATTGGCCGTCCAAGAAAAGGGGCGTGTCAGTGTGTGTCGCTAGGCAATATCCTTGGATCTTTGAGTCGAATGGATAAACGAACGCATCATAAGTTTAATGACATTCCTGGCAAAACAATTACATCTCCATGGATACAAGCAGGTGGCAGAGTTTAAAGCAGAAAAGTTACTTGAAGACTCCATATTACGCCATTTTCTGATGTGTGTTATAATGTTCTTTTCTCAAAGAGAAAACACTCAGTTCCACCTTGTGATGGCATGTGGTACAAGAAGTGCCTTACTGTGTTTAAACCTGATGCACCTTCACTAGAAAACTTGAAAACATCTACTCAAACATGTGTGAATGAAACAAAACTCCAGGGATGTTTTGATGGCTTAAGCTCACAAGAATACATTTTACATAATATGGGATGTTTAATATGTACTCGTCAATCAGTAATAAATTAACTGGTTTTGCTGATGCCACATTTTGTACATTCATTGGTTTGTATAAAACCAATGTGTCAAACCACATGGATCTGCTGTGTCCCATGTGCAGTATGTGGCAGGGATTATCACCATTCCTTCCTTACACAACCACTGATAAAAAACTAATACATCAATAATTCAGAAGGCTGCTTGTCTTTGAGATACTGTAAGCGGTCTCTATACTGATGTATATTATCTACTAGATCTGTGTTTCTTTTTGTGCAAGCATGTAAAACACACCACAAAAAATTGATCTGAGCCCAGTCTAAACCAATCACAGAAAAGCATTTTACCCAGTCAATATGAGATGAGTTTTGGTTATGTAATCCTCTAGGCACGGGCCAAAGACTTATTGCCAAGTAGAGGACAGAGGAGAAGGGACTCTTATCTTCATTAGTGCTTTCCAATGTTCTGTATACACAATCACATTAATCCTGCCCTTGCCTTTTCTACTATTGACTTAGAGCTGGTAGATTCTTCTATGTGTAGCCTGTATTGATGAAAAGCAGGCACTTAAAAAGACCAGCTATGGGATTCTAGGACTGTTCTAGGACAAGGCTCCCTGCAGAAAGGTTATAGTGCACATTTCTTAATGTATTATTATTTGCTGTGTAAATGCACTTTTAACACAACATTTGTTAGATGTGTAACTATCAATTAGCAGATCTGCGGCAAAGGTGCGGCGGATCAGGAGCGGATCTGGCGCGATGTGCAAGTGGACTCCGTTGCGGATCCGTTCTGCGGATACGCGGCGAATCTTCGGCTACTTCTGTCTTGGATCCGCGGTGAATACTTTTTGCTATCTGGGCAGTATCCTACATTGTATGGTCCACTCATACCAGAAAGAATTCCAAATCCCTAAACCTGGTATCCTCTTGCTATCGATCGATACGGCGAGATTTCCCGCGCCGTGAATTCTGATTGGCCGATTTCCCTTCGTCATCAAACCGTCGGAAGGTACGAACGTAGCCGATTGCCTTATAAGGAATATCTCGGTGGCTTGTGACAAATGCACGTGGCTTTGATGCAAATTCTTCTTGGTCAAAACAATTTATTTTAATTTATTTAATTTATTTTATTTAATTTATTCAGCTGCTTTAGCTTGGGTCCGGGCTGTGGTTAAGGGCCCCTCCCACAAATTTTATTGCAGATTTGCATGAATCTCAGGAATCACCAAAATCATAAAAAAAAAAAAAAGCTCATGTCTGATCTAATGAACTTGCAGCTGTGTAGTTACTTTTCAGTGTTGGCTGATGTTTTTTGGGGGGGTTAATTACCATATTTATTCTGTCAGGCTAAAAGCTTAGTGCATAATGCAATGTGTAATGCCCGTATCCTAAATGTGTTTACAGATAAGTCATTCTATTGCAGGAAAAAGTTATTGTTGCATTAAAGTTCTCCTATGGTGCCAGGAGCCTGTGGCTTTTTAAACTAAACTCACCAGAATATTTGGCAAAGACATAGCTTAATTAGATCACAACAACAACAACAACAACAACAACAACAACCACCATTGTGCACGGGTTTGAAAATCTCATACTTGAATAAAAGGCGCTGTACTAACTCTTCTAAATGTTAATGAGTTAATTTTAAGCAGTTTGCAAAAGTCTAAAGTGCAAAGATATCCTCATATATCTTATGCATTTGTAGCATCCTAGTTATTCACCACAATAAGTTTCTAAACATGTTCCACAGAGACCAGATCAGAGTCATGGTAATGATGAAATTAATTGTAATTGTAATTATTATAATTGGATGCAGACAGCATATAACAGCCTCACTTCTACCTTGAGAGCTACTTATACACCTTAGATTTAATATTTCCTGTGGTATAACTTAAAGTTCAGTTGAGTTTCGTAAGTCAGTCAGTCAGATTTAAGGACCACAACCTCAGAACACAATGAAAAATGAACTGATTATGGTGTAGATGATGATCATGTAAGACAGTGATAATCACAGGCTGTTTAGGGGCTTCTGAGGAGCTGACCCCTTCATACCTGAAAGACAATGAGAAGAAAAAAAGGAAAGAAGGAATGAAGCAGGTGATATAAATAGGGGACAAACTCAAGATAACTAAAAACCTATCTTCATATAATGCCTGGCTCTTGGAAAAAATGCAAAGGCTTTATTGGCATGAGAAGTATTACTAAACTTCACACTGGAAGCTCAAATATAATTAGAAATTGTTTGATGAAGGTTTATGGAGTTCATGCGCGACGGGTGTCTTGCTGTATTAAAAAGAAAAACACACACACGTCCCACATATACTATAGCTCTGCCTTTCTAATCTATACAATATTCTTTACAATAATGTTTAATCTGTTCAGAACACAGTGGCTTTATTCATTTATCAATGTGCAATAACTTTTAATTCAATTCTAACAGAAGTCCATATGGTGTCAAAATCAATATGTAGTATTTACAGTGGGCGGAAGGGACACCTCCTCCTCAGAATCAATCTCCAAATCACTTTAAAGACCTATACTCTTCATACCCACAGGGATATTACTCCAGTCCTCACAAGAATATAAATATAGCAGAGTACAAACACAGGTCCATAAGGTCCCAGCAGGAGACAGAGCAGTGCAGTCCAGTCTTAGATAAAACTATGGCCACAGGCTTTTCCTCTATATCTCCCGATCGTCTTTGTCCTGGAAACAGATCTAATATATTACATTTGTATCCCACACACACACTCACACACACACACACACACATACACACACGAGCAGCAGGTAATATCATTTGTGACTGTCTTATTTCCCACACAATACTCTGAAATGGTCTTTTGCCTGTGTCTGTGGGTGGATGTCTGCCAATAACTCTCAGGTGTTAGCAAGTGTATAATGTATTATGTAACACACACTTCCTGTGATCATGTTTTTACATAACAGGACTGGACCAACTTATAGCCTGGTCATTACAGCACGTCCTCAACAGGCAGGGAACATCCTCTCTCCACCCTAGTTTATGAGAGTTTAAACTCAGGAGATGTCTCATAAAGCTCTTCATCTTGTCCAATGGGCCAAACAGCTCCCAAACCCAGTGGGAGTGTAGGGAGCTAAGGCCAGACGAAGCCGCCCACTGCCGGTCACTGTCACAGCTCTTTATTGGGTTAGTCCGATCAGAGGGCCAGGTGGTGCACAGCTGCAGTACACTTCTGGTAAAGAGCGTGCATGTACAGCTCTATCAAAGTGGGAACATCTCAGAGATAGAGTGTGATTTATGACTACTGTCCCACATGAACTAAACTGAACTTTCATATTAGAGATGAAATATTTATCTTATCTAATTTATCTACTTATCTAGATTTAAAAAAAGGGTTCATAGGATAAACATTGTGGCAAACCATATCTAAAACTACACTACCTGGCCAATTATACAAAAAAGACATACATATATACATATATACCAGGGCTGCACGATATATCGAAAAAATATCGTCATCGCGATAATGGCACCTGCGATATCCACATTGCAAAGATGCGCGATATTTTTTAATTGTTTTATGTGTAAATCGTGAGTTTATTGCATTCTGGAGTTCACAATTCTGACGCGCCCTTAAACGTAATGTTTTGCTAGCTAGAGCGAGCGCGTGGACTCGCAGTGCATGACGGGAAAACACTACAGTCACCATGGCGGGTAATGAAGAAGTCAGTGAAGACGACAACAGCCAACAACTTGTGCCTAAAAAGCACAGCAGCTCCGGAATTTGGGACTTTGGCTTCAGACGGGACGACGTGTCACAGACGCAAGTGCTGCGCAAGTCGTGCCGGAAAGTTATCGCAACGTCGAGAGGAAACACGACGAACTTACACAGCCACCTCGAACGCAACCACAGGGAGCTATACAGTGATTTTATTCAGTCAAAAACTTCAGCAACCAATGTTACGCAGGTACAGTCGCAAAAACGAAAAGCACAGACGAGCTTAAATGAAAGTTTCGCGTGCGGCACTCCTTATGAAAAACGTCATAGAGGCAAACATGTGAATGTATTCATAGAGGCAAACATGTGAAGCATTTTTTTTTAGGTTAAAAGAAAATATCGCAATAATATCGTTATCGCAATGCTTGACACCCATATCGCATATCGCATTCATTTTCAATATCGTGCAGCCCTAATATATACATATATACTGTATACTATACTGTATATATATGAACGTAGCCTATAATGAATTATGTATACAGTTTGGGAAATGCTATTGCACCACAGTTTAAAATAATTTAACCTTTGACATTTTGGCATCTATGTATCATCACATAGAACTTAAAACCTCATTATTTATTCATGTTATGCTATGACTATAAGAAGTGAAACCAATAGTTGCAAAGAAAAACTCTTTACTCTCTATTAAATATTTCTCTATATCTTATGGTATGGCCCAGGACACTTGCCAAGTGTTGAAATAATATTTTATCTTTGAATGATAAAATAAAAATCCTCAAAATGGTATCCATAACAAGAACCCAAAAACATTTTTATTCTGTAAGAAAACGTTTTTTACAGCTGTCCTTCTCTACAAGATATTCTACAATCAACACATACTTTCCTTCTGTACAGATATTTAGAAAACCTTGTGTACATCTGTTTCTGCTGACAATAATTGACTTGGGCATCCGAGAAAAGTTGGAAATTTGTGACTTGGATCTGTCTCTTTTCTCTTTTTGGCACCTATCAAAATGTATCAGACTGAGAGAAAGAGGCGAGATGAGGATGAGCAGACATCCATCGCGCTGAGTGTCGACAGCCTGGGCCAATGATCCCCTCTTTACCCATACAGCACTGCCTGATTACACTAATATGTCACCACGGCCATCTTTCTTCTCCCATAATCAGAAACACACTCTGCCTCTGCGCCCTTTTCCCTCCATCTGTCTCATACTGTCGCACTATTTGTGACCTGTGTCTTCACTCAAGCCTAAACTTCTCCTGTACTAGATTGTACCATATGTGTGAGCAAATTCCTCTTGCTTTAGAACAGATGCATGATGAATAATGATATTTAAAGTGACATATGTCTGTGAAAAGTGCTATATAAATAAAAAACTTAATTAGTTACTTAATTACTTACTTTTTAAGACAGTAAAAATCAGGTACAGTGCTTTTAACCCATTATTGTTTTGACCTATTTTCCCTAAAAAGTCTGACGAAGAGGATTCTCAATTCAAACTGAAACTAAGTGTTTCTGACTCTTTGGAGCTCAAACAAATGACTGGATTCTTTGTGAAGCTGAGAATCTGGACTTTTGGCTCAGTAATCTCATTTAAAGTGGGAACAAGCCCTACACAGAGGAAAGTCAAAACATTCAGTTTCAATTTTGGGGGTAAATATAAGAATAGGTAAAGCAGGAGTCCCTGGAGATGGCCTGAGAAACAGTGACCAGCATTTACTGCTGTCAATTCCCATGTCAAAGCTGAAGCATATCTCACTAAACATGAGATTTAGGGGCTTGTAATTAGGCAAATATCAAGGTGGAGTAAATCTAAAATTCATATTTAATTATTTATTTATTTGGGATACAAACTCGTCCAGGTTTTTCTCAGAATGGCTGATTAGATTGAAAATAAGTGGCTTACAGATTTATATTACGTCCATGAAATTGAGAGTTCTCTTTTATCAGAAGCTGGAAAAGCAGAAATTAATTAAGAAAAAGTATAAGGAGCTGTATAAGCCCCTCAGCTCATGTTTAAGCAAGAATTATAGACACACAACAATATTACTAATGTGGAATCCTCTACACAAGAGTCAACAAGGCACTACACATAAACTAAAGGGCCACTGTGTAAGTTGTCTGGTGTCTCCATGCAGATGTTTTGTTTTGTCTGGAATGTTCCACAGTATTGTAATATATCTTTCATATGCTCACTGGTGTATCTAAACAAATCTCTTGAAAATACCTTGAAAAACTAAATCTTGTTGGGCGATACATAACGATGACATAATGGACCTTTAACCTACCCCAGGATTGTATTTACTGTTCCCCATCCAAATCATACTGCAGATTCACATTTAATCACTCATGTCCTGTTGCCTTGTGTCATTGCTGTCGTTAAATGAATGTGCAGAATACAGAAATCACCAAATGATATTGTACAGACTCTGCTCCTGCATCTATGTAATAAGAGACTAAAGACTTTTTAAAATGTGTGCTGTAATACTTACTGGCAGTGTATTTATAGTATTCTTACTATTTATTTTTTATTATTTTATCTTATAGATCATGTGTCTGCACCTGTGTCTTTAATAAAGACTCTTTTAAAAAGTTATTGATACTGTGAACTGCAGACTGAACACTCCACAAGTTTGGGAGATTATCTGACCCAGGCACTAACCCATTTCAATTGGATCTAAACTTCAAACATCGAAAATCCTCCAGCTGAAAGCCAAACACTCCGGTTAACTCATCATATTTGAGGACATTGCTTATCAACCATTACATCTTATATGAAAATTGACAATCCATTTCTGTACATTATGGTTATGTTGTATTTAACGTGTTCTATGTCACACTGGCTGTAAGTCATTATATTTAAAAGGCAGTAAACCTGTCTGCATTTGAAGCCTATTTAGGCCCTCTTCAGTACTGGTTGATGTAAATAGCATTAAACAAGCTGCACTCCAGGCTGCTATTACTGAAAGCGCAAGGTACATTCAGTAATGGACAGCACTGCACACAAAGCCATTTCATTTGTAATTTGTAATTCAGAAATTCATAACAGATTCAGTGGAATATATTGACCACAGTATAACACTAGCCACCATTTGTCTGTGTGCCTTGGCAACTTAAAAGCTGGACTGAGCCAGTAATGATGGGACAGTGGCTGAGCGGGAATCCTGATTTTCATTTCAACCTTTGTCCTCAGAGTATTCAGTAGGATTACAAAAGAGGTGGGAAAAGGATGACGGGAAAGGTTAAATATACAGTGGAGTATAAAATGTAACAGGTTCAGCTTATGGACTCAAACTGTGCAACCCAAGGCCAAATGTTCAGGACCATATAAAATGCCATGCTTCACAGGGCTTATAAAACCCGTGTATTTATATGGGAACATCAGGAGTCAAAATAAAAAAAAGAAAAACAACCCTACCTGCATTTGTTTAGTAGTGAAACTGTATTTTGCGTTTTCATCATATGAAACCTTAGACTGTATAAAAAAGCGGACTAAGCGAGTGTGACGTCACCCACAGCGTTCAACACCGCTCAAATGAGGCTGCAGGAGCGAATCTGGAGCCAGGCTCTATGGTATCAATAGGACTTTTTTGATGGACAAAATAGATGGATAAAAAATTCAGGATCATGTAACATGGGTTAATAAGAACATTTTTAGACCAAGATGACGAGGCCACAGCAGCAGGTACAGAGAGAAGAGACAAGATCCTGATGTTAGTCAACAGGAGCCAGGGTCAGAAGGAGCCGGAAGAGCCTCCTGTTGCTCTTCCTATTTGGCACACAGCGGCTAACGCGTTAGCTATGTCTGTTCATATATACTGTCTATGTATGAGACCCCGTCCCCTGCTGGACAGTTCCTTTTTAAGACCCCACTACCCTCTGGGACATTCCTATTCTCTCTGCAGTTTAAAACCTGCAGGATGCACAAAGCAGTGAAGCACTCACAGTTTTACGTGTCCTCCTCCTCTGACATTGGTTTGTGTGCAGCCTGGAGCAGATGGCTTTCAGCAATGACCCCACACTCAGATGTGTCTCCTCTGGGTGGCCTCCTCTGTGTGTTTGACAAGGCGTGACGAGGGGGGCATTCCTTGAGACCAGTAACATCCACTGCTCCTCAATCTCTCTGTAAAGGAGTTATCTCAATGTCAAGCAAAATAAATACTACTATTCAGTACCTTTCATATCCCCCCTCCCCACTACTCGGGTACTAGGCAAATAAAGTATACTAGAATAGAACATTGTCAATTACTGTTGTATTGTTGGTATTGCCGTCCAAAAAAAAAAAGGTAAAAATATTTTCCATTCAAATATTACCACCTTCTGTAAAATCCTGAAACCATGATGAGGCTTTATGTAGCCACACACTGTGGGTCACTGAATATACAACCAAAACCTACAATCTTAATTAATTTATATTTCTTTTAAACATATACTTTGCATTATTGCTAGATTTTACCCTTATAAAGTAAAGGGAACTATGATGATAATCCCAGCCCTCATAGGCTGTTTAGGGCTCACAGTTTGTGCTCCACAAACACCAACAGGCAGAAAATATGGATATAGAAGAATGAAAGCCACATTATTTCATTTTATGGTTTCATCGTTGTGACATTTTGCATTATTAAATTCATTCTCCACTGCTCAATGTTTACCACTACAGTAATATTTATGTGCAAATGTGGGTGTCTGAAACAATAAAATGTAAATGAACACCAGCATATATTACTTTTAATTAGAGGCCCTCTTAAATAAAACTGAAAACAGCTAATTAGTATTTAACATTATGCACTTATCAAACTATGTTTTTATGGGATAATGGATACTACTGTTACGGCGTAATGCCTGCATAATGTGTGTACCTGACATTAACAGAATGTACCACACTTGAATGATCTCTGGCTGCTGTGGTTCTATAAAAGACATATCCATAGCACTTGTTCTTGTACCCACAAAAGTGAACTTTTGTGGTAAAAATATATCTTTATGTTCCTGTCCTTCCTCCTCAGCTCAGCTCTCCTCATCCGTCTCCCTCCCACTGCAGACAGGACACTGACCACACAGTCTATTGAGCCATTCTCCATAGAGACACATGCCCACACCCACAGCAGCCAATGGTCACTCCAACACTTCTTTTTGAACTATTTCTGTATCTGTACAAAATAAGAAACTTTTCTGAGAGGGTGAGTCACCTGCTTGTCTCATGACAGTTATTGCTTTGCCTGGAATGTTCCACAGTATAGTATAAACTTGTACTTCATTCGTCATTCAGTTACAGATATTTTTATGGGAGTTTTTAGTGTGTTTTGTGCAATTTTATGGAAGATTCCAGGTATAACTACAACTCCATGAGAAGTAAAAAAGGTTTTGGACTGCCAACCTATAACCCTCCATAGGTCCCCCTTATAGAAATGATACATTCTTATGTGTAATGTGTTGTGTACACTACGAATAACAGGCAACAAACAAATTATACAAAACAATATCTAATCTAATAAACAGATAAGGAACACAAACCAAAGCCTAAGGTTTCAAGTATTCAAGTATTTCAACTGTTTACTTTGCCCAGGAATCCCATTCTCATTCCAAAACATAACTGCTTATTAACTTCTTTCTTTCAGCTTTATGTTATAATGCAGATTATTATATTCGATGCAGATAGCACTCAGAAGTCTAATCTTGTAAGAAAGTGTTGCTTTTACAATATACTTACTCTAGGAGGGAAAAACACAATTTACTTATTTATTATCCAGCTTTAAATTTGAATTTAAGTTTAATCAGTTCAAGCAAATAGCTCCCATTGCACCATAATAACCCTGGCTGTTTCTTTTCCATAACTGCACTGCGTAAATATCATTTCTTCAGTAAAAAAGCTTTTACGCAACAGTGCAGTCTTGTTGTCTGATAAAGATGTATTATAAAGTTGTAGAGCTGAGAACACAACTGGGAACAAACGCCCTTGAAGCACAAAACTTCAGCTTTTCCAGGTTTCATATAGAAAATATACAGACTCATTCATGTCTCTGTGGCCCGCTGAAGCCTCGCCAACATTTGTAATTACCAAAGACCTCGATCCGTGCTTTGGCTTCTCCAGCAGTGTTTCTGGATAAAGGCCATAAAAAATATGCAGGGAGAAGGGCAAAGTTGTGGGATAAAGATGGATTTGAGGGATAGTGTTGGTTGATAAAGGATTTGTTTGAACTGGGCTCCCAGGAGTGAATTCGTATTGTACTATTCTGTATCTATCAAAGACAAACAGCAGGAAAAGAAATGATGACTCCACATGAACACAATAGTGCTTAAAACAAAAACTGTGGGGCACTGGAGGATAAAGCAGAGCCACAAAACAACTTAGCCCAATGACTTTTCATAGTTAGTCCATATACAGCTCATATGTTTCCATGTTTCAATCACACACGTTTAACACACAGACCCAACGCATATTCTTCACAGCTCATATTACACGACTGTTTCCATGTTTCAATCACACTTGTTTAACACACAGGCCCATTCTTCATAGTTCTACCAGTCCACACTGTTCAACACTGTGATGTCAAGAACGCATATTCTTCATTGTTCTTCCACTCCACACTGTTCAACACTGTGATGTCAAGTGGTACTACAGGAAGTGCTCCGCTGTGTTTTTAAACACCACACACCTTCACTAGAATCATAATTTCAGCCCTGGAATTTCCAATATCTACAGAAAAAAAAGATAAAAGGTAAGTGTTAACTTGAAAACTACCACTGCCTGACATCACCAGGTGGAACAGCACTTTGAGCTTTGGAGACAGACTAAAAACAAAAGGTTATTCAAACATGTATGAATGCAACAAAACACAACTCTAGGTGTGTTTTTAAGGAGGTAACAACATTATAACATGACTGAAAGCTCATAAGAGTAAATTTTATCAGTAGTTTATTATCTAAGAGGGCCAGTGTAATGGGATTGTGATTTTGATTTTATCTGAGATTATTCTGATATTTTAATATTGTAAAATATATATTCATAGTGTATATTAAGTTCCCCTTATGTCAAATAACCATATTTAGATGTTTTACCTTCTATGGATCCTCAAAGATCTTTATATCAAGGAAACACTCAACCATTCACACACCAATGTATCCAGACTCTGGGCACACAGAAGGTTAAACGTCTTGCCCAAGGGCACAACAACACCCGAGTCGTTCTGAACCTGTGGGAGATGCCATCGAACTGACAACCTGTGGGTTAGACTTAGGGAGCAGGACGTGAACCAGCAACTTTCAGATCACTGGATGAACACTAAACCAACTGAGCCATAAGCATAAGAGCTAATCAATATAAAAAGAAGAATAAACAGTATTCATAATAAATGCAAACAAGTTTTATTTTTGTTTCATTATGCATAGTTCAGCATTTCTTCAATCAGACTTCCAGAACTCACATTATTAACTACATTGTTACTTTCACCACATTTTACAACACACATATCTTTTCACCTTGTTAGTTCCATTTTATTTTTACTGTGGCAGAACCATTTCCTTAAAAATCTCAATAATGGGGCTAGATGCATCCCAACTAGATACATATGACCTTCTAAAACTACACATCTACATTTCTCTGTCTGATGAGTGCATTATCATAGCTGTTTGTAAAAGTATTTGAGTCGCACCCTATTAATATTAAAGACAGCTGAGAAAGTCCAGAACTCCAATGAAAAATCACACCCCAGTATCTCACCATCCCACTATGCGCTTGCCTTGTGCGGTGACATTTTGTTCTAGTACAAAAGAATACATCATAATGACAACAGAGTCGGGGATCAGAATTGACACTGCAGTCTTGGCGTATCATGACTGATCCTACAAAGTTGAAACCCGCTTTTAAAATGGTCTCTTGGCGGTACGCAGCTCAGATAAAGAGAGGGAAATGCTTTTGATTCTCGTGACTGTGTTAAGCATGTGAAGGCTGCAGTCCACGGGGAGTTCACATAGCACAGGCAGTTAGGCAAAGACCGCAGCTGATCCCCCCCAGAGAGGAACACCTCGAGGCAGTCCTGGGACATCTGCATTCCGCACGTGAAGGAGCTCTCTGTGGTGCAAAATTGTTACGATGTGCATTTCTTTGTGTTCAAAAGGGCTTTATAAGCAACCTAATGCATATTTCACGCTTCTATAAGGTACTAAAGGAGCCAGCACTGCAAAAAAATGTCAAATATCGCCACTTTCTGTCCCTGTAATAGCTGCACTGTGTCAACCCATATAGATTTCCTTTATATCTAGCTCTGTGGTAAACAATGGTTTTGCAAGAGGAAAGATACAGCTAATAGACACCAAATATGGCACAGTTAATTTGTATTTAAAAAATAGCTCTTAAAATAGCGCAGTAGCATGTGTGAGTCAGGAAGGGCAATAGGGCGACATGGGTTTAGTGATCTGTTGTTTTTGCAAATCTAAATGATACAAAATATAATTTGAAAGTCTAAACTGTTCAAAACCTCTTCACACTTGGTTACTTGTACCTCTATGGAACAAGCCTGCATACATTACCCCCGTACAGGCTTGGTAATCCCGCAAATATAATGGTATTTGGACCATGAAAGGATAGAGGCTGCGTTTTATGTGCAGATGTATTGAACTCAACAATAGCGCTGCCAACAGTGCAAGTCCAGGGCCAGCGCTTTGCTTAAGTTACTTTGTCACCGAGCTGTCAGGGAGTTAGCCAAGGAGAGAAATTAATCTATAACGTCTTTTGCATGGGGTCATTCAGGAGGCACTGCAGGCTCAGGGCAATATGACAAAATCAAACTATTCAATTCGGTATTAAATGGGGTATAGGCGTGTGCTCTTCTACAGAATGTTTTCAAGTCAGTGCACACATCTCTGTAGAAACTGTGGGCTGCAGTATTCGACATACTCATTGGAGATACAGGGCTACAGCAGTTTGAGTTGAGACCAAAAAAAAGTAAAAAATTATTAACCTAGAATTAAAAGCAAACCTAATCTGAGAAATTACAGAACATGCTGAAAGGTGATTATGATTACATTTGATAGGTGTGTTAAAATTTTAAACATGTCAGATTTTTTAATTGAGAAAAGACTGAAATATGAGCTGACAAACTCATAAAAGAATCATATTTCAAAACATGTTTGTGCAGATCAAAACCTACAGGGTTAGAAGTTTTTTAATGCAGATTACCACAGGATAAGTGCTTAAAAAATTGGAGCCTTTACGATTTTCTAATTGCGTCCATTGATATTTCAACTTCAGTTCTATTGTAATTTATCTTGCAGCCCTAAAAGGCATATCCAAAATTCATGATGTCACACAAGGGAATGATATCAAAAAGGAAAATTCACAAATGATCCCCTTCATCTTCACACCATTTTCAAGCCATGAAAGGAGGAAGTCAAAATTAAGATCTTACACCTTCCTAGCTCTCAAAAACATTGCTATTCAACATGCATTGATTTTTGGCCAAATGCACAATTTATGAACTGCTTTTTTCATACTGCGAAGTGAAGCTACTCCACAACATTCAGGTAAAACACAGTCTGATACTGAATAACTCTCTTTATAAAAAAAGTTGTGGTGATTAATAAAGTGTTTTAGTACACGCAGTCAGCACACAGATGCCTGAATATGAGGCAAAAATAAGGTTATCCAAGAATTTATTCGAGAATTAAGTCACTTACCCAGGGAATAATGTTTCTATTAAACATTATAGACCAATATAACGGGGTGATCTAAAACTCAGTAATAATTAATATCCAGTTATACTATCCAGACCATTTTATGTACCATTTTCTGATTTATAAGTGTGAGCCTGTTTATGAGTACTCTTTACACTGTACCTGAGATATTACAGCGCATATGCCTCCCTCCTTCCTTCTGCCCCCTGCAGGACAGTGCTGGAACACACTGGGGGAACAGAAGGCTGCATACACTACAAGCAAAAACCTGCTCCGACTGTGTGGGTGGGTGACACAGCAGCGCTCTCCAAACCAGGCCTCAAATCAGCTTTTACTATCCAGAGACCCATACTGGAGGTGATTCAGTCAGCCATTTGCCCTGCGATCTGCAAATAAAGCAGGTCAACAGAGGCAAAGTATGGCTCAGCCTTAACAAAATGCAATACTGACAGAGTTCATTACTTAGTAGAAAAATGCATTTACAAGGCGGCCATTTTACGGTATTTTCTGGTCTATGTTATAATGTTGTTTCCTCATCAAAAACATACTTTAGTTGGGTTTTTCTTCATTCACATATGTTTAACACATAAACCTTATATATTTAGGTTTGTTTAATTCTTCCCTCAAACATGACATCACAAGGTGGAACAGGTCATTTTGAGCTTTAATAAAGGATTACTCAAACATGTGTGAATGAAACAAAATTTAACTCCAGGTATGTTTTTAATGAGGTAACATCATAACATGGCTTAAACAATGGCTTAGACAATTTTGCATTATATTCAATGACCAAAAATACTCCACAGAATGCTAGAGGAAATGGAAAATAAATAAGAGAAAGAAACACATGACACATTTTAACTAATCAACCCTTCAACCCCTTCGTCATTTTAGCAGTATAAGAGATTGGTGTCTATAGAGCTACACTCTACTATTCTTTCCAGTTTGATTTATATTGAACATTTTGTCAAATTCAAGCACACTTCCTTTTGCACACTGGCAATAACTCACACCGCATTAGATTTTCCAAAACAATATTTCCTTCAACGGTGTTTAAATGGTTATTTCAGAGTGTAGGATCAAACTCGCTGCTTCTCAGATTGAACTCAGAAGAGGAATTTCAGTCTGATTTCACCTTTGTTACTGATTCAGCACCGTGGACAGCGCCAGAGGCTAAATTTACTCCACAACTTACGGACTGCAGGGTGGAAAAGTTACCTCATGAGAAGCTCTTTTACACACA
>KN492769.1:22743-49835 GCA_000787155.1 Scartelaos histophorus
ACACACACACACACACACACACACACACACACACACAAACACACACACACACACACACACACACACACATACAATGTGTTATTTCAAGTGCATGTGACAGGTTACTACTTGGTTTGATGGGATAGTACCTGTAGTAAATATTTACCATAGTTTTACATCAGTTAAAGGGCCTATATTATGGTGTTTTCTGATCTACATCATAATGTTATTTAATCAAAAACATCACCAGAGCCAATTATGCATGATATAGCACCTTTAAGTGAAAGTTTGTGGAAAGGAAGGTATAAAAATACAAGATGTAATGGTGAGTTCCAAACAGACCTATGTTACTATCTCACACCATAGTAAGTAACAATTTTAAACTGCGGGACAATTTAGCCGCAAGGAAGGCATTTTTTAACAAAATGAAGATGTCATGTATTTTTAATTAGGTTAATCAGTTTAATCATAACTATGAAGCAATTTGGACGTTATTTAGGCTATGGTTGCTGGGTCAAAGTTAGGGATTTGCCCATCTTTACATTTATTGCCTATCTGCTGCTCACCTCAAAGTAAAAGTATAAACTTCAAAAACTGAAAAAAAAAAAACAAGGTGGAACTTTTTTTTCTTTTTGGCAAAATGTTAAATATATGTTTCAGTGAAATGAATGCACTTTAACTGTGGCTCCATCTGTCTGCTCGATGTCATTACCTCCATATGTGAAAATGAGAGCGTAGGATAAGGGCTTCACTATTCAGGGCCTCTCGCCATTTTATGCATATGGTCGGTGTTTATGCCTCAACATAACCTGATTTTACAGTCCATTTCCGACCTACACAACTCTCACAAGTCCTCGGCTCCGTCTCTCTGTTCCTCACCTGCCACTGTGCCTCCCATGAGATGTAATAAAAGGAAAAGGGATGGTCTCTCTGCTCCTGCAATCTCAATGTTTCTGTAATTCACTGCCAAGAATCTGTGTGATTGCTATTCACGAGTTGCTAAAGAACTATATATGTATGTATGTGTGTGTGTGTGTGTGTGTGTATGTGTATATATATATATATATATATGTAATCACAAAGACTAAAAAAATGCGAATGCTTTTATCCTATATTCTATATTTTAATGATCATTTCCAGGTTTGAATCAGAAATCAGAAATTTGCTTGCTGGTGGTATATACCAACATACAGACAAACCATACCATATTACTTACTTACATAATACACTTTTTTCAGTTGTACTATGTAAATTTTATGTTGGGGGTTGGCCACCAATTGTCTCCAATGTGATTGTATTGATACGCCCACACTATGTCATTCCATGTTCACTCTTTTCTTTTGGCAATTTTTTTCATTAAAGCAATATTCTCTCCATCACTCTAGTTTTCCCATGCAACCATCTCTCCAGTAATTTAAAGGTGCATGTTCTTGCCAAAGCTGCCATCTTGATGTTTTCTTGATTCACTCTTCTCTTCAAGAACTTAGGGCGATTGCATTTCACTGTACGCAAGTGTCTCTATTTTCAATCATTGCTTCCTCTACTCTAGCCTTCACTTTGCCTCCCATCACATGCTCTGGTGGTCTATGCCCCTTGATAATGCCCAGGTGGATAAGGAACTGAAAATCCACCAAAGTCCATCCGTATTTGGGTACTGTGTGTGTGTGGCTCTCTTCCTAGGTTATCACTTGCTCCGCTGGGCCAGAGTGGAGCATTACAAGGACAGATATGGTAATGCGGAGGAGTCAGAGAGCGGCGCTGAGGTGAGCCCAGGCCATAAATTAACCAATCAGAGTCCAGGTGGAGCAAGAAAGCAGCCCATCCTGCAGACCTCTGTTTCTGTCCGAGTGTGGTTAAATATGTGATTTATGGGCTAGTCGGAAAGACAAGGCAGCCACCGTGACAAATGGAGTTACAGTCATGCAAATAATGCTACAGGCATGGAGTTTGGTTGTCTTAAAGACATTTTGGGCATGTCTGTTTGAATGATGTGTTATTCCAAAGATTTTAGCCACTTCATAAACAACATAAACCTTTGTCCCACAGCTCATGCCACTCACTGCATTTACATGCACAGAGGGACTGGCATAAAACATCAACTTAGATCATCTTTGCCCAAAAACTCCTGACAGACCACTCTTGTCCCAGTCTACATGCAGATCAAAGAACCAAACAGGTCCAACATGGAGGCTACGAGGCTTTTAGGGCCGTTTAGTTATTTAGAATTAGCATGAAAACTTAGGCCCATGCAAATTAATACATCTCTTTTCCAAAAACATTATATTTGTAAGAAAAAAAGAAAACACCACTGTTATTGTGAGTACATATGTGCTTTTTCTCCACTCACTGACTCACTGACAAATACATGTAATAAAGAAACATACTTTGTTGTAATTCTGCTGCATATTCAGAGTCCACCAGGTGGCGGGGGTGTGGTCAGTTAGTCATTTCCTATTGTTGTAAAACATCTTTGAGTATCCAAAAAGAACTATATAAGTCTGATGTATTATTATTATTTTATTATTATTCTAGCAGAGCTGTCAGATCTGTGAGACTGGCCACATCCAGGAGATCATCTGATAAGTGACACATCACAGCAGTAGGATCAGACTTCTGAGGAAGGTGGCAGATGCTCACCCCAACATGTCAAGGAAAACCAAACCTTTGTGTATTATTGTGTACACAAAATTATCTAAAAAGAAAACCTTTTTGACCTTACTGAAATTCACATCAACCTGCCGAGGGACTGAAGATGGAAATTAGCCACGCTCGCTATAAACTTTTGCATATTTACTTTTTAAATGTTCATTAATATGTGCTGTTCCTATACAAATAAATAAATAAATAAAAAGTCAAAAAAATCCTTTCAAAAGCGCTCATAATGGATCTGAAACCTATGACTATTAATCATATGTTTATATTCCATACTGTATAAATTACACTGCATGTGCCTTTACTGAAATAGCCTTTCATAAATTGCACCATCTTTACATAACAGAATAAATTGGACATATGCAGCGCCATGACACTTGCTTTGATGGTGAGGAAAAGTGGGAATAGGATTTTAAATAGCACCTCTCCCTGTCATTTCCCATCCTCTCGTCTCATCACCTCCATCACTCTGAAAATGACCTCCTAGCACCACTTTTTATAACATTTCATTTCATGTCGCCCATTTTGCTTTTAAAATGAATCCATCAGGTGGCTCAAACAGACTCAGTACATTTTGAAATAACAAATTGACCTAATACATGGGATGCCAGGAACAGGTTGGCAAAGTAAAATAAAGCTACAGGTCCATCTTCTTTAATTGTGTAAAGGGTGAGAGAGAAGCCTGGGAGACAAGATTGGACCGGGACCGAATGAGATGAAAAGATAGGGCATGTGGGTGGATGTTAGCGAAAAGACAATAGTAACTGCATTAGCTCCACGCTGCCTTAAGGCACACTGACAATATTGCATTTCCCACTGAGGAAAACAACGCGGGATCAGGCTGAACAAAGCGTACAGAGTGAGAGAGAGGAGAGAGAGAAAGGACAGATCCGAGGCTCTGGGGAAAATGGGTGCTCAAAGACAAACAAGCACCAAACCAAAACAGGGCTGTGTAACAAACGGCTTACACTTGTCCAAACACAGGCGTCCATGTTTACCAAATGTGCTTTCAGAGAGAACAGCTTGTAAAGAGTCTGTCGCCGAAAGTTCGATAGCAAAAGTTGAACGTGGATTTAGAGAATTTCACAAGAAAGTGCCATTTGGAAAGAAAAAAGTGCCATTGCTCAGCTCCAAGGTATTTTTGTCTCATCACTTTTGGCATTTTGGGTGAACTGCTAGCTTACAAACACAGAGGAAGATTTGGTTGAAATTTTAGAAAAAAAACCAGCAACTTTTCTGTGAAATAGAGAAGCAGTAGAGAAAGAATATACTGTGTAAGTATTTGGCATCGATTAAATCCCATCGCAAAAAGTAAGTAAATTAAAAAAACATGTCCGTCTTCTTTCCTTTTGCATAGTTCTAAAGGCATGAACATGTTCACACCAAAACTATACATTCAGAAAAGCTATTATGCAAGGATCCTTGTGCAACCATGAGCTGGACCAGGTGCCTACAGCTCTGTTCAAACAGTGAGAGATACAGCACAAAACTACAACAACTCAGCCATGTCAATCACTACGTCATCTTTGCATTGTTTCTACTCAACCACCTTTTATATATAGTTGAGATGTATTTTGTATTTCTGTATTTTTATATTTTATTTGTACTTGTACATATACAATTGTATAATTACGCCTCATTTGACATTGGCCTCTGCTACTTCTTTTGAATGTATTATTGCCATTTATATTATTGAGCTTTATTCTAATATTCATTGTGGCGTGTGAGCTATTGTATCCAAATAATTCCCCTAGCGGATCAATAAATTTGTCTAAGTCTATATTTTCTAATAAGCCATATACCATATACCATTATAAACCTGCATTAATGCTAAAATAATTTATTAACTACTATGGACAATATTAGTAACAAAGGTTTGTATATAATGAAAAATGTAGTTTGCAAGGCATCCAGTCTGAATTTAATCTGTCCATTTTGGGTTGTTTTTAAAGCATAAAGCGATGGGAAAAGGTTTTGGCTTCTCCACCAGCCTCTAAGGGACTATATTTTAGAGGAGAGGTAATGCAAAAAGAGCCCATCATACAGTACAGAAAACATCAATCTGACTGATGCCTTTATATTCCCTGTTCTATTTTCTGCCAATGTGCACAGTCTGCATCTGCTCACAGGGCTCTCCAGCTTCCTCCAACCAAAAATATTTTTACACCAAGCAAAGGGCAAAACTTTTAAGCAGCTGAGTAAAAGACAGTTAATGCTGCACTAACTTTCACTTGTCACTTGACTTTTCTGTGTGTTCTTCTGTTTGCCTAGAAAGTTCCAAAGTGTGGAATTGAACTTATTTACAGGTGTTTTATTGCTAAATGTATGATTTTTGCTGTAAGGTTGGTCTCTTCACAGATCTTACATGAAATTTGGGCCTTGTCACATCACCTGATTGGGTTTGTAGACATATGGGGCTAGTGTAAATTCAGTTTAATAGTTTTGCTCACTTTAACCTCATTGTTTCTCTTCATTGTCCCTGCCATTGCCCCCTTCTCTCTCCTTGGCCTCTCATTGTCCCCTTCTCTCTCCTTGGCCTCACCTCTACCAGGGGGAAGACCTCTCTGTAACATCATCTAATCAGGCACGTCCTTCATCACAATGTCTTCTCCTGGAGTCTGTGTCCCAAAGATAACTCCTTCAATAAAACTGCTAATACTTACTCTTTCTCGCCTTTCTCTGTCTCTCCAAGCTGAAATGTAAATTGAACCTTCCAGGCAAAGCAAACAGGTGGCTTTCTTAAAAATAATAGCACACGCTCTACACAGTGAACCTTACTGCTTAGTGGTTGTTGTCCCTATACCAAATACTGCCAGAAGTTCCAGTGGTGAGGATTCTGGCTGAATAAACTCTACATAAATGTATTTCTTGTTCATTGAGCACTGCGGGTGAGAGCTAAACTTTAAGTACAAATTTAGACTTTTTAAAGACTCTGTTAATGGCGTTGATGATTCAGCGGAGGACATTTAAAGAACGAGGAGGGATAAAAACAGTGCCAGAGGAGCAGGGAAATTACATTTTTTAGTTCTGGCCTTCAGATTTCGCACAATCAAAAACACATAAGCCTTTGGGGTGCTATCTGAGGAGTGTTAAATAAAGTCTGGCATACAAATGTGCATAAGAAGTAGCGTTATGATACCGAGGGTAGTCCAAGGTCGAAGATATTATAGCGTGGTGTATAAGAGTTTCAACTTTTTTCTATAGGTTTAATAGAAATTCAAAGAGTTCAAGTACAAAATAGCTTCAAATAATACAGAGAAGAATACAGCGAAGATGAAGGTCACTCACTGTTGAAAATATATTAACCCAAAGTGAACCATCCCTGCTACATCGCTGAGAAGATGTGGAGGTGTCCCCAGTGAAGGCATTAGCTGAAGAGTGTGTCAAATGCAAAGGAAAATGTCTTCCTGGGACAATAAAGTCAATATGAGGTCAAGACATTGTTTAAAAGAAAAGCTACCAATCACTGTCTGGGGTCTCATCTATAAAGTGTGCAAGATATTTATAAATTACACACTAAAGGTCCTATATTACACAAAATTGACTCTTGTAAACTTTTAACTATGTTGTTGTTACCTCACCAAAACATACCAGAAGTTGTGTTTTGTTTCATTCACACGTTTGAGCAAACCTTTATTATTAGTCTGTCTACTATACATGTACAATACTCCAATGCTCTGCTACACCTTATGATGTCACGCAGCAGTATTTTTCAAGTTAACTGGTACCTTTTATATTTTGTTCACTCGTGATGGGCACGTCCAGGGCTGAAATCATCCAAATGATTCTAGTAGGAGTGAAAGAGTGAAGTTTAAAAAGGCAGTGGAGCACTTCCTGTATTACCACATGACATCACAGAGTGGAATAAAGTGTTTTCTGGCTGAGAGAATAACTCTAAGATGCAGGGTTTGTGTGAAAACTAAACACAACTCTGAGTATTTTTGATGAGGAAACAGCATTATAACAGAGTGAAAACAGTAGAAATATGTGGTTCTGTCCACAAACCCTGATCCCAGCCTGCAGGGGATTTCAGAGACAAGGCAGAAGGCAGTCTGTTCTGTAAATTGTTTTTTTATGCCATGCAATTTTACCCAGACGCACTGGTTGAAGGATGGGTCAAATGCAAAGGAAAGAAAAATTTATGCAACCTTGAAGTGGCCAAGATAGATATTAAGATATTTGACTCTGAATCTGTGTTAACAGAAAAGCATGAATTCAAAGAGCATTCTGGTCAAACACATTATTCCGGCAATTAATCAAAATAAGAAAAAAAAATTACAAGGACCTTTTTTCATTGTTTTTAAGCAATACTTTTTTACCACATCACAACTACCATGTCCTGCAGATCAAAGTAAAATCTCAAAGGTTTAGGTATGAACAACATTACATATAAGTTCTCTTCAGAAGTTGAACCCTGAAGTGTCAATGAAGCGTAGGTGCAGAGAGTGTAATTAACATGACCTTTAACTAGTGATTAGAGCCTTCTGTTTGCCTAAGCCTGTCCCAAAGGAAGCCTTGTTTTCATCCATCACTGTGGCTATATACAAGTGTGTACATGCGTATGAATACCTATGGTGCACATGCAGTCTTTCCCCATCATTAGCTCAAGAGAAGTGGAGAGGAAAAGGCAATTGACCATTTGGACCTGTGTGCATCCCCTGCTATCTCATTTACAGCTACACACACACTGTGACCTCCAGCCATTCATTTTCCCTCCACATCAAACCTGGGTGGTCTTAATAACTGCGTACAGCTGAGTGAAGCAGGCATACTGCGTCCATTTTCTAATAATGTGATTTTCAATGGAAATTACAGAAGAATAAGTGACATTTGAGAGTCTTGATACTTAATATGTGTGAGGTAGGAGCTGGTTAATTACATAGCAGGTGCAGGTATGTCTGACATTTTCATAGCAGCTCAAGCCAAAGCAAACCTGGACTCAGTAATTCAGCAGTGATCAGCGCAAGGAAAATGTTTATATCACATAGACATAAAGAAAAAAAACCTAATTATAACTTGTTTTCATCTATAATGATTTCTTAAAGGTGCACTATGTAAGTTTCCAGTTGGGGGTCTCCCACTAATTTGTTTCAGTCGATGTGTCACTGCTCTGCCTGGAATGTTCAACAGTATGAAATTGAACAAGTCTACCTTACATTTATTCAAATACAGATGGTTTAATTGCTCAAAAATACATAGAAAAAACAGCATTCTGACTGAGCAGGTTGCCTGTTCACAGATCAGACATGTAACTTGACCTTGTTTGGTCTCCAAAAACATAAAAAAAGGTTTATACTGTGAAACAATCCAGACAAAGTAATAACAGCCCCACAGGGACAAGCAGGTGGTGGATCCTCCAACAGAAAAGACAGAGTCAAAACATTTTGAATGTCTTAAATACTGACCAGAAGTAGACCAACAAATAGACTAGTGCCTTTGACAATGCTGGAGAGTTTAAGTATTAGAACCACAAATGACATTTATATTAGAGTTAGACAATTATATTTACTTAAAAGCAATAATTTTGCAGTGCATTTCTGTCAGTCGATACTATTAGTTAACTAATTTTTCTACATTCTGAAACATAGACAGAATAGTAAATCATTGCACCATTAATAATGCACATTGGAGCCCATTTATTTGAAGTCATGTGGTCAAGGTAAATCAGGCTTCTTTGACTCCCTGTATAAATGATGATGGTTGTGAGCGCCCAATGAGAGATCTGCAAAGGATGCAATTCCCTATAGCCAGAGCAGCACTTTGACAAATGCCACAGATTCCCTTATGCCCTGTTGAACATATTTCAGATGGAAAGATTATTGGCAGATTTTAAGAAGATGTAGTGCAGCAGGTCAGTGGTGCCGACTCTGTTCGGATGAAGAATTGGCGATAGGTCGGCAACGGAAAAAGAATGGAGGAGCAGAAGAGAAGAGAGGAGCCTATTCAGCTAATCAATACCTCCCAAGTGTCACTTTATAATCTTTTCCACTTCGCATCATGATTTACAATGACTGTCTCGCAAACATTACGCAGAAAAATGCGCCTCGCAGTCCAATCGCACACACCAACGCAATAGGGGGAAGGAGAGTAGCACTTTTACGACTGTGTTTTGGTCCTCACCTGCAGCGCTGGAGTCCTACGGTATATAGAGGAGGAGACATCCCACAGAGAGGAGAGAGGGAGTCATCCATCTGGTTTGGAGTGTGGGTGTGGAGAGAGAGAAAGGAGAGAAAGAAGAGAAAGAGAGAAAGAGGGAGAGTGTAGGTAGTAATAGAAAGGGGGAGAGTGATAGTGAGAGTAGAGAGAAAGAGAGACAGGCGGAGACAAACAAAGAGAGGAGAGGGGGGGTGAGAGAGAAAAAGAGAGAGAGAAAGAGAGAGAAGTGTTAATGTACCATGTCACTCAGAGCATCACCACAGGAGCCTCTGACAGCAGCAGATCCAACTGACAGCACGACATGTACCAAACACACAGGCCTGAGATGTGACTCTGAGCAACTCATGGGGCTGTGGAGCTCCTGTGCTAATGAACTGGGCTGTTAACATTTTATCTCCACTGTCTCCTGTAACAGTCTTTACGGTCACATGGTAACATCACAATATAAAATTATTATTATTATTAATTACGATGATTGTAAGATGACATACCACAATATTTTCTGGATGATAAAGTCCAGCTATTGTGACTTTAACAGCCAGACAAGACAAGCATTTACATTATGGTTCACTTTTTGGATTAAATATTGTTTAAAGGTTTAAAGGTGCACTGGACTGTCTGCCCCCTGCTTGGCTCCATGGAGATGTTAATGCTTTGCCTGGAATGTTCCATGGTATGACATTAAACACTTCCATGTAGCATCTATTCATTACATGTGTTTTTTTTTGCTCAAAAATACAAATACAAATTTCTTCTGTGAATAGGAGTGACTTCACAGATCTGACTTGTGATGTAGCATAGTGCTGTAACCTGCGTGTCTCTCATGTGGATACTGTGAAATATTCCAGACAAAGCAATAATATTTCCATGGAGATAAGCAGGTGACGAACCCTCAACTAGAAATGTTACACAGTGCACCTTTAACATTAATATTAATTGAAACAACGTCATTTTTCTGATGATTATCATTTTTTGTTCTTATAATTGTGACCTCAATAATCATACCTTAATAGTCTTCAAATCGCTTGCATAGAGTTTAAAACGGCGTATCAGCTATACAGCAAAAACACACACACACACGCACGCACACACACACACACAAACACAAAAGCATAAAATGCTCAAATTACCTTTCCAAAATGTTGTAATTCCCCTGAACTATATTTATTTATTTCTAAATATAAGAAATGCTTAAGATGCAACACACAATTAGTTTCCATCTGAGTCAAAAAGGGAAACAAAACAAAAATCAAACTAGAGCAACAAGAACTTAAGTTAGCTGAGAACAGAGCCCATGTTCTGGTCCAATGGAAATGTATGCAACACTGCTCCAAGTGTGAACCATGCTCTCCGTTTCTCCCCGTGAACCGGCGTGTAACAGGACAACCTCCCCAGGGTCCGCCCAAAGCCTTTTAGGGATCACGGACTGAGCTGGTGGTAAACAAGCCGAGCGGAAGATGACATAACTGTGGCTGTTTCAACAGAGAACAAGTGAACGCATCTAAAGCTATGCAGCATATGTCTGTATTATGGGATACACGGTGTCATATGTAACAAAACTGGAGGTCTGTTTCAAACTATAATAACTAAATAACAACATAAAAAATAAAGAATTATAATGATCAGATTGGACAAATGCATTTATTATTTTTATTAAAGGTCCTGTTAGGCAAAATTGATTCTTGCAAGTTTTTAGTTATGTTATAATGTTGTTACCTTATCAAAAACACATCCAGAGTTGTGTTTTGTTTCATTCACACATGTCTGAGTAACTCTTTATTATTAGTATGTCTACAACTTCTAAGCTTAAAATGCTCTGTTCCACCTTGTGATGTCATGTAGTGGTAGCCAACAGTTATCTTTACCTTTCGTTCAGTAGAGATTGGCAATTTCAGGGCTGAAATTATCTAAATTATTCTAGAGAAGGTGTTTGGAATTAAAAACACAGTGGAACACTTCCTGTATCACATGGTGGAAGAGGTAAGTTTTCAGTTTGAGAAAAGAACTCAGCCTAAAAATGCAGGGTGTGTGTGTGTTAAACGTGTGTGAATGAAACAAAACACAACTCCACGTATGTTTTTGATGAGAAAACAACATTTTAACATAGAGCAGAAAATATGGCCTGTTTGTTTTCCTGATGCAAAGTTAAAATTTTACAAAACGCAAAAATTACACCAAAACATGCACATCATAACTAAATATTGTATTTCTGATGAATACTGCTTCCAGGAAATCAAAAAAGTACATTTCTAAGAATCTAGAGTAGTCAATGGTGTTGCTACTGTGAGGTTCACAAACCTTCACCTTGTTAATTTGAAACTCTTTCTCATCCTTCTCTTTTGTAAATAGTATAGAATTACCTAGATTTATTTCAGTTTTTGTAGATAATATGCTGTGGTCTGATTTTTGTTTGCTTATTTGTTTGGTGTCCTTGAGAGGATCTTTCATGAATATATGACAACTACATGGCTGCATTATATTATATATTATAATATATGGGTGAATATGGAAGAAGTTCACCTAAAAGAGTTCATGAAACTTGTGTGAGGATAAAAACTGGTGGTATCTGTAGTCAGTATGAATGAAACACCATTTTAATGGAGAGGTTTTTATTGAAATCCCTGTGCATGTCACTGAGCCCAAATAAATAATAAGACTTGGTTCTGATGGCTTTATTTCCCTCACAGTGTTGCAGTTTCTTTGGCGGTTACCGTTAGCAACCTCATAAGTCCATCAGCAAAAGAAGAAGACAACAAGACAAAATGATGTAACGAGAGAGATGTTTGGAGGACATAGAGGCCATAGGCTGAAGGACGGCAGATGAAGGCAGAAGAAGCCCAGAGGTTCAGATCATGGCAAGAGCAGAGGAGCTCTGTGAAGCAGGAGCTGAGAAGAGGGAAGAAGGTGGAGGAGCACAGAAAAACATGGGAGAGAACCTGCAACAGGTGGAGAAGGTCTGTCTCTAGGAGCTAGAGGCTGTTCATTCATCTACATAGAAGCATGGTTCACTGTGGCATCAAACAGAACATAATGTAACCCAGGGTTAAAACGAGTGTTACTGTTGACAATATATATAATAATATAAAATTATATCATCTATAATATGTATTCCCACCGGTGCCGGTCACTAAACCCACCGCTCGCACACACAACACTCGTGAGATTAGGACAAACAATTGCATTTTGTGTTTACAAAATCCGAGGGAATTGGTGAGTCTGTTTGTTTGCAAGTAGCCATGGACTGCACACCCACATGCTAATCGCGGGCTATTGTAATGTTAATGTTGCTATTTATTCATTTATTATTGACCATAATGCCTTGTATTGTTGTCGATGCACTTTTAATGTTGTGTTAATTATCAACTGTGTTATTGTGAAATGTGTACACTACTGAAGAAAAACCTGACAACAGCTTTCATAGCCATCGGCCTATGTTTAACTGTAGAGATGGATTTCAACACTGGTGCTGTTTATTTCAGGCCAGGTGGTGCCCAGTAGAGCACAATACTACCCAATGGCGAGCTAAACCCACAAACCTACTTCTACTCATCCAAAGTCTTCTACGGTCTGGTAGGGGCTGTTGCAGCCCGTTGCTCCCCACACTTTCACTGTTCATCCAAACTCCGTTGTCCGTATGGACTTTGGACATGGACATTTCACTGAATGGTGGACTATATTTCAACAATTATGTATATATTCAAGGACACTAGCACAGTGACTGTTTCCTGGTTTGGTGTACTCTTTTCTACGGCCTACTGTTGTGAACATCTTTATCATTGTACATATTGTATATATCGTAAATATTTATCATTTTGATTTTCAGTCATTTTCTTGCACTGTCAATATATGGCACCAGCCACAAAATCTTACATGCCCAGGTTCTACTGGTCCCTACCTCCCAGAGAGCCGTGTCCTGAGCTTCTGGTTTTAGCATATACATTATACATCTATTCAAATTACCCTTTTTTCTCTGGCATACACATAGATATGCTACAATAACAAAATATTTTTTATTATTTATCATTTCTCGGGGCAGACTACAAAATATGTCATATGTTTAAAAAAAAAAAAAAAGAGACACTAGAGTTTGGATTTTTTCAGCATTTCAGTAGAACACAAGTTATCAGCTCTGTGACAAAGGGAAAGAACAAATTATTTGTGAAGGTAAATGTAGTTTTAGTTGCTAGAAGTTGTATTTCCAGTTTTTCTAGAATCTGAAAATGACCATATTGGTGGTAGCAGCAACAACATAAATAGTAAACAGACATATAGAAAACCATGAAACGAAACTGCAGGACTTTCAGTTTGTTCAGATACCTGTTGTTCGGATATTAAGACATTTAACAAGATTAACTAATTTCCTTTACACAACTGGAAGATCATGAAAAACTAATTTAATAGACATTTCTAGAGACCATCTGTCTCAGACACATCGCTTGATCCTACTCATTTTCTCAAATCGTACGATGTTACAGTACCAATTTCATCTCAGACAGGGGAAGTGACACCTTAATTTTGATGTGTCAAAAACAAAATTACCTCACTATTCGACCTGTCTCCTGCGGCAATACAGCAACACACACAGAGCCCTGTCCAAGCACATAGTCCAGCGGATAATTCGGAAATGTGCAGAGGTTGTCAGTCTGGGATTTTAGGTTGGGTTTACAGAGGAGCAGTGGACCACAGCCTCAAACATAACACCGCACCAGCAGCATAACAATGACCTGTCCACACCAGATTGGGGAGTGCACATACTGGCAATGAGGAAGGAGACAATAGGTACATTTACATAGTCAGTATAAATCAGCTACAATCAACTACAATAATCAGATAACCCAATAATATGATCGGATTGTGGTTTACACTCCGAGTATCAAAAACAGCTGGTGAAATATGTCTCTTTTTTAATGAATTCAGTACAGTGAAAATAAAATCTGTTATAAATGAATAAATGAATTTCTGTAAACATTAGTTTTCCATATCAAAACCTGCAAAGAAGTTAACAACTGGAAAGATATCAGATTGACATTTCAATAATGTGATAACCAAATTTTTGTGTCCATTTAAACACTATGAGATCTATCTGAAAATCGAATTGCTATTTTTCTGACAAGCCTTTGAAGATTTGTAATGTATGTTTTAAAGTGCATATTGTAAACCTGCATTAACATTTGAGAAACAACTGAATATGAACAAAAATCCTGTGCATTTCAGAACATGTTTATAGAGATCTAAACACGGTAACTCGTAGTAAACAGTAGGTACAAGTAATATGAGAAAAACTAGAAGGCTGAAGGTGCAGAATATGCTCCTGTCTCTATATGAAAGAAATCAGGTTGTCTCACATCTCACATCAACACCAAACTGCAGTCACTTTTTAGATTCCACCATTGCTTTGTGATGTGCTACGCAAGTCAGGCCATAAACTAACAAATGTCAGCAAAACATCCCATATGCTGGAGCGAACAGCTGCCAACGGAGTAAAACAGATCTGACAATGAGAAGACCATTTCTACACGATGAGATATAAAAAAGGAGACAAATATCACAGCTTTATTGCAAAAAAACACCTTTGCTGTTGGTAACATGCATAATCACCATTGTTATTTATAGTCTAATTCAAAGCACAGACAGTGTCTGTTCCAAAAATAAAACATCTTTAGACATCTCAAAAGTGCCATCCATCATCTCTCTTTGGTAAATGTGTTTGACTCTGCTGCTGTTCTGGAGGCACAAGATTTTATTTTGAATATTAAAGGGCCCATATAACATTTTCTTCCTAAAAACAGACCCTGTTCCACCTTGTGATGTCAGGTGCTCCATTGTGGTTTTAAACACCATACACCTTCATTTCAGTCTTAGAATAGACAATCTACTGAAGAAAAAAGTTAGCTTTGTTAACTTGAACTCTACATGACATCACAAGGTGGAACAGAGCATTCTGAGCCTTGGAGATATAGACAGACTGATAATAAAAGATTATTCAAACATGTGTGAATGAAACCAAACACTATACAACGATATAACACGGCTTGAAGCTCACAAGAGTCAATTTTGTGTAATATCGGACATTTAAACTAAAAGTACAAGAAAATTCAGCAATTTAACTTTCTCTGGGGAGATTATTGCACTTATATATTGCCTATAATGACATTTGATGAGTGCAGATTCAAAAGAGCTAAGTACACAAAATGACAGTCTTATGTTCCAAAAGCCCAAAAAGACTGTTAAGCTCCACTTTTGTCAATAGACTATTTTGAACAATGCTTTACCTTCACACAACTCCAGTTATTGTACGTTAAGATTTCACTCAAATATAAGAACAATTATACTGCATCTGCTTTTATGTAAGTCACATCTGGAATGCTAAGTCAATGCTAAGTTCATATGGGAACAAACAACATCTGCTTTGGGTGAAGGTTCACACCATTGAGAATACAACAATAACAAAATAATCTTTTGGTACAAAGGGCAAACAAAGTCAACTGCTTCTTCTCTATTTGAAGCTGGAGAAAAAGTCAAAAGTTAAGTTAACAAATTACCATTTAACTTTTGCTAAAATGTAATGTACTTTCTCAGCTATACAAAACATAAAAATATGTTTAAGTTTTATGATGACTGTGTAATTTATCACTCATCACTTCATCACTCATCCACCAATGAATGAACAACCTACAAAAGAACAAAACAGATATATTGTCTATTTAATGTAACTTTTCCAGTGGGGGCATTTATCAGATTAAGGGTGCTATTAATAAATGGTAAATTATGACATTTTTATATAGCACTTTTCCTTCTTCAAGGCTCTCAAAGTGCTGTACATTTAGTGCTGCTCGATTATGGAAAAATCATTATCACAATTATTTTGGTCAAGACTGACATCACAATTATTCAAACGATAATTTTTAGTTTGTTTAAATGTTGCGCAGCATGACATGCGCTTTAGCAGAGAAAATAAGTCCAACAGCAGAAACATGGCACAGTGTCTGAGTGGCTCACAGTAAGAAGGTTATGGGTTTGATCCCCGGTTTCCCCCCATCAACCAAAAACATGCAACACCCTATGAACCCGTTAATCCTTGTGACCCGTGGGGACTACGGATGGAAATTAGACGTATGGCTACAAGCCGGCACGTTTACATTCATGCGTCATGTATGTATGCATCAGTGCACCTGAGATAGATCTTATAGTTGCACTCAGACTGTGCAAATGCCCTGCGCTTTAGGGGCTACACATACTTGGGCACAGCCCTAAAGTCCTAGACTGAATTAGTTTCAACTCAATTATATGAGTTGGGAGATCATTTGACATACAAATTGAAATCGCTATCAAAATTCGATAAATTGCACAGCCTTACTTCCATCAACAAACCACTAGGGGCAAGGGTGGGTTAAGTGTCTTGCTCAACAACACACAACAACAACATTCATCAATAATGTTTGAGGGGGATTTGAACTGTCGACATTGGAAGAAAAGCTCACTATAAATTTAAAACACACATTTTTACTGTGAAGAGGGTCACCAATGATTTGAATTGTCAACATTGGAACAAAAGCTCACTATAAATTTAAAACACATTTTTACTGTGAAGAGGGTCACCACTCCACAGATACGAACTGTAAACGGGCTTGGCGGCCTCTCCTGCTTGTCACCATGGAGACGGTTAACAGTTAAGTCATGCAGAACATTCCAGGCAAAGCAATCTGAGCAATGTGTGTGTGTGTCAAGGAGCAGTGTGGCCCATGTGATCTGTCTGTTAAGAATTAGACAGAGCAGCTGCACATGTGTGTTTGTCTAATGTTCATTTCATTACATACAGCTGTAAGTGAATCAGCCCTGTCACGCTCAATCCCAGTATTCGATCATACCACAGAGAGAGACAGAGAGGGAGGGAGGCAAACTGACAGATAAGATATGGATCTGACATTGGCAGTCCTCTGCCCACTAAAATATAACTGATTTTGGAAATTTGTGTGTAGGACGTGTTGTCATTATGCAACTGGGCATAGTTTGATTATTGGAGAGCAGTGTTTGTCCGTGATGTAACAAGATCACTCTGAAGCATTGTTCAGAATTATACATATTTTGAGATGCTTGTTCTATGTTCTATGACAACTATGGGCCATAGGAGGAACATTGCTTAATTATGTTGTACTTTTACCACAATGTAAATGTTTTAAATGTTTCCTTTTCCTCTCCTGAGTGAAAAGATATTACCTGTACTACAAGGTTTGGTATAGATTTTCAAGATCAGCATCCACCAGTTAGAGATTTGAACCTGGCAACACAATCTCTCCTTATGTACAGCTCTGATAAACCACAGAAAGGCTAACAAAGGCTAGATGCTATCTTCACTGTTTTAATCAACAACACTTGCACAGAGACATTACACGTAATCCATTAGCTTACTCTAGATAACAGGAGTCAAGCAGGACCATCTGGGACTACAATTGTAAATAGTTTTTGCCAGCCACAATGATGAAGGGAACAACAATGAGTCAGACTGCACGCTCACAGTCACAAATACTATCTGTTTAGTTAGACTGATAACCATCTATTCTACATCAGGATTTAAGATAGTGACAATATTTACCCACATATTGAAGATAAGAAGAGGCAATATCAGGAAAAATTAAACTAGCTTTTATATCATTAGCTGATATGACTATTTCAATGTTTCTGGGGAAAAAAGAAAAGTAAACTGCTCAAGTCTAGAAAATATAGGGGACAACATATCCACATTTCTGTGCATTAAACATAAGTATCGTTAAGATTTGGACTTAATCTTCCAATTTCATTTTGAACATAACCTTTAAATAACACATGATCAATCAATAAGCACAAATCAGTCGGGCTTAGCCTCCTATTCTTCGCCATCCTCACTAATTCCTGGAAAATCCAGTATAGTTTAAGCAAAATATCAGACTCCACGATGACGTACTGACGGACAGCAGAGTGATAAGAGAACAAAGCATCCTAAACCGATGAAACCAGGCAGAATTTGTCTCGACAGTCACTGCATAATGTGCTATCCTTTTACAAAGACAATTTCACACATAAGAGGTGCCTGGTGGCAGGGTGGAAACTGCTGCTACTATGAGTTCTCTAGGACAACTATGCATGTCTTTTGTGTTATTATTGGTTCTCTTTAGGTAATATCACTGTCTAGAATTAAATGAAATCAAATTAAATGAATGGATTAATTGTCTTTTAGGCATTATCAGTGGGCATAATGTTATCTGTCATGACCACTTATCAAATATTGCACAACATATATGACTAACTGAATGGCAATGCACAATATATTCTGATCAATAACCTTTCTCTCACCCAGAGGTTCAGCCATCAAACTTAAGTTACTTAACTCCGAATTGCACCACTCCTTACATAAGCATTTCTTTTCTTAAAAAAAGTTATGGTGAGGTATACTGTATTGTCTTCCTAGGAAAGTTTGTCCCTGTGTTTGTCCCATCCTTCAGTGTGGTTGGTGTAAGCTGTCAGGAGCACTGGGGACCTCTACATCTTGAGCTGGACGGTTAGGAGCTAAATGACAGTTCTCTGAGTTATAGCCATCCAAAGGGAAAATCCATAACTTTAAGACAAAAAATCCCAGACAATTCCCTTATATTTTTATGCTGGAGGTCAAACCACTGCAGTTTACATTCATGTTTTGGGACACTTTTAACCCTTTATGTCAACATGCCTGTAGGGATGTGGCACTGTGTGGGTCAAACTGCAGAGTATTCCTACAATAACACGTAGACATGTCATCCATTATTCATATGGGAGTCCTGGGTAGTAACATGATAGGGCCAAGGAACTATGGTGTCACTACTGCCCCTGAATAAAAGCACAATGACAACACAAAGGCAAAGCCGAGATTCAAATCTAGCCTCCTCTGTCAGCACATGCTCACACGGCAGACTTAACAAGAACTTGGATAGGGATCAGTCACAGATAACAGGCATTTGGGGAACTTAAAGGTACTTGGGTAATTCTTCTTTTGATTTTTGGAGCGTGCTTCCTGTGGTATAGAGATAAAGGGCCCGTATATAACCTTAACTCACTAAGGTGGATACGAGCCATCATGGTCTCACTGGGAGAGATAGTAACAGCCAAAAGACAATATGGGGAATGGCAGGAGGAGGAGGAAAGGAAAGCTGGGTAAAAAATGTAGAGTCAGCATAAAATACATTATGTGTAGAGTGGTTAGTTACTTCATAGGACTATAATGTAAACACAGCACATCTGTGATTCATGATTAGATTCCTCTTGTATCATCTGTTTCATCCCTGGAGACTTACGTTATAAATTGATTTGTTATGCTAGCCTTATTTTATCATCCCAGTAATTTATATATGTATATGGGTTTCATCACTGCAACCAGTCTATGCAGTAACGAGAAAAGAAACTATAAACAAAACTGAATCAGCTTTTCTTTCAAAACAATATCCAAAATACAGGTTTTGCTTGGGCAACAACCACAGACATTTAAGAGGATATATTTCTTTAAATCATTGGACTGATTATGATTATTATGATGTGTTACTGCTGACACTGGATAAGCTGAAGAAGCCAGATCAATATCAAGATTATACATAGAGTACAACACGCAGTCTATTGTACAGGTCAATAAAAAGAATGAATAAATTAGACCCCTGCCTCAAACCAACTGGAGAGATTATTAAAATTATATGATGACACTGAGCAAAGAATCCTTCATTTTCTAACTGTAAAAAAAAACTCTGCTTAAAGGTGGACTGTGAAACTTTTGCAAAGGAGGGTGTTATTGCTTTGCCTGGAATGCAATAATAAGATGTTAAACTATCTTCATGGAGACAAGCAGGTGGCAAATTGTCAAAGAAAAGTTACATCGCGAACCTTTAATAACATTTATTAATTATAAAGTAATTTCATATATTGCTATAACGATACCCATAATTGCCTTTTATTTCTCAATTTTAACATCTTTACACATTTACAGCCACTTACAATTGTCCATTCCAACACAAACTTGTTGATTATTCAAGTCATATGCCATTTCCAATTACCTTCCACCACTGTTTCAATTTCATTTTACACTTTCTAGGGAAATAACAAATTGAATTCAACACAAAATTATAGGCTGTCAGGTTGCATATATTCTCATTAACACAGTATATGAATGTGTGAAATAATTCACACCTACATTATTTATATGGTGTGATTTAAAAATAATGATTGCTTCTGCACATAAACAAATACACCCCAGAATGCACAATCAAGTCATTAAAAGATTGCCTGAAACGACTTTTCATGTAAAGATCAAGAGGAGGAGCTAGGCCAGTTGGAGACCCTGGATGGCATTTGGGAACCATTTGAAAAGAGACCGTTTGGCTGTGATTTGAGGGTGAATAAAACCAGCCTGAAATCCAAAATCAATAGACACACTGATGTGCTGAGGGCCACTGTCCAGAGAGTAGTTAGACTAGAGCAGATGGAGGGAACAGTATATTTTCAGTGCGAGGTGTCGTCCAGTGAGAAATAGAACAAAATGATAAAGACAAAGAGGAAGAGTCATGCAGTAGCTATGGCAATCTGAAGTCTGCTCCACAGAGAAACAGGTTTTTAATGATCCTTGAGGATGTGATTGCTGTGTGTGAATGAGTCTACAGATAAACAAGGGAAGGAGAACACAAATGCTGCAGTCAGGTATGTACAAGGCGGGTTAGTATTAACGTGCACTAAGTCCCACTGGTTTGTCTCCATGGAGATGTTATTGCTTTACCTGGAATGTTCCACAGTATGGTGTTCAGTGCATAGACTGTATAAAAGAAGTGGACTGAGCGACAGTGACGTCACCCACAGCGTTCAGCCCCGCCCAACTGAGGAGGTTACAGGAGTGAATCTGGAGCCAGGCTCTAGGTTATGAATAGGATTTTTTTGACAAACGAAAGAGCGAAAAAAAAAATCAGGATCATGTAGAGTGGATTAATATGAACATTTTAAGACCAAAATGATGAGGCTCACAGCAGCAGTAACAAAGAGACAAGCAACAAGATCCTAATGTAAGTCAATTGGAGCCAGAGTCAGAAGGAGCCTCCTGGTGAACTTCCTATTTGGCACACGGCAGCTAGCGCGTTAGCTATGTCCATTCATATATAAGGTCTATGGTTCAATGTGTGTCTCAATGGAGACAGACAGGTGATGCCCTCAAGTTACACATCAGATCTGACCACACTCACAGTAAGAATGAATGTTTTTCAAGGCAATAAAAATGCCTGCAACTGAATGAATGCTAGGAAAATATGTTAATAGCAATACTGTGGAACATTTCAGCAAAAGCAATGGCAGGCAGTAAATTTACTTTTGCAGATGATTTCCACCAGAAAAGTTCCATAGTGCGCCTTAAGATGTACTCTGAATGATATACACTTGTACATTAGCAAATGAATAGAAAATTAACTACATCTGGATGTTTTGTAGTGTAAAATATAACAAAGTACTTACAATTCATTTTCAATCAACTATTTCTACACCATTCTTCCAAAGTTTATGTTGACAGAGCAGAACTTGAACCTTGAAACACTACTACTGCCAACCCAGTGAGCTGCTGCTGCTGCTGCTGCTGCTGCAGTAAAATAAAGGATTACACTGCAAGTCTTATCTTCTTTTTTTCCTTCTTTTTCCTTCTCTTTAACAACTTATATCTATACATAATATTTTTTATTTGTAACCAGTTCCCAGTCCCAGTTATAAGAAGGCTTCACAAATTGCAATAAGAAACTATAATGGGCAGAACAAAGTAAAATCGAAGACAGACTGCTATGGTCCAACTAGCCACAAACAGTACCTATATTAAGCCTATATTAAGACTGACACTTCATTCCAAAAGCGGGTATAGCTTTCAAGGGCACACTTAATTAACTGGCCAGAAAACGAGTCTGCAGTCTCACAATACAATCTTATGGGATCTCCTTCTCAGGTTAATCTCTAGTCTTTTATATATATTGCACAGCGCCTTCTGTCTACCACTACTTCTACAACCACTTCTTTTCCTGATACTTGACCGGCCAGTCTCATCTATGCATCCTGACAGGGCACACTCGGGGCATCAGTTGTTCGATTACACTCAGAAATCCAGAAAAAAACAATTGAAGAACATATGGTAACTCTGTAATTATATATCGACCAGTTTTACAGTGGGTAAGCTGGAGCAATGTGGAGGCTTCATGCATGGTCTGATCTGACGCTGGTCCCAGTAGGATAGTTGACTTTGGCTGATGACATGTCTGCCTCATTGGTTATAAACTAGCAGCTAATAGTGATTTATAGCTTTCCTGTATCAATTTGGTTTGGCTGCTTGTAGTACATCTCAGGAGTAGTAAGTACGCATGGTGTGTTTAAAATGTAATAATTAAGAAACCGGAATCCATCATCCTCATTTATCAGCATTAATTTGGATTTTTCAATTAATTATACAAGCACGCATTAATCAGTTTCGTCAGCCAATCAGCCTTGGTAAGTGCTCAAGGTCTACGCACAAGGAAAAGTTTTCTTACTGAGATGTATTTATTCATTAATTGTCAGTGCATATGGGGTGGGCAGTATCGGGAAGGGCATCTGGGGTAAACCTGTTCCAAATCAGTAAAAGTGAAAGAAGAGAAAAAAGCATAGTGTCCAACAAAACACTGCAGTCAATAAATGAATAAAACAGGTACAGTGCCTGCGACTTTAACCCAAACATAGGCTTTTACTCACAGAGGACTGGCTGTAGGTCTGTTGATTAAATGCTCCAAGCTACTCTCATGTGTACCCTTAATTATTTTTGAAGGTTTTCAGATTCACTCAAAATCTTGTCTTGGTATGTCACACTGCATATACAGATATACCAATGCACTTGAGCGAGAGTATTTACTTTTTCCAATCAGTCATCACATTGAAATGACAGTGGACAGATGGTCACTTCTCACTAACCACGGCTCAATGTGTTGTCCGTGATGCAACAGCTCCAGTAGTGGACTCGTAGTCAGGGCTGTCACGCTCCTCCACAGATCCTCATGCCTAATGGCCTGAGATCTGCCAATGCACCCAACTGTCGCCCGACGGACAGTAATGACCGCATGCTGCCTGGTAACTCATCACAAAAGAGGACACTTTTATAATTGGACCATCAACCTTTCTTTGCACAGCTACAGAAGAAGTATGTCTACTCCAATTGTCTTTAATTTTATGAAGCTAAAATAACGGTAAAGTCATTGTGAAAGATTGTGTGCATTTAACTGGGCTTCGACATTCTTAAGAGCGTCATTAAGCAATCATAAACTCAGCAATACAGAAATATATACTAGTGATATTTTACATCATACATAAAAAATTAAGTGTATCGCCTAAGTGCAGTAAGTAATACTTTACATCAATAACTGCATTTGAGTCACTGTTTATTTCAAATTCTTTGAACCTGTGAAATTCTTTAAATCTGAGTAAGACTTTTTATGAATTCTTAATAGTATAAAGGCAAATTATTTTGTATTATTATTTGTTTAATTGTTTGTTTGTGACAGTGTCTGTTAATCAACATATATGAAATATATATGATATATACATGCTGTAAACACACCACATTGCAGCCATTAGCTACTTTCCATCAGTGGGTAAAGTGGCAAGGTGGGTGAAGTGCCTTGCCCAAGGACACAAGAGTATGCACTACAACAGTCTCCCATCCAAGTGCTAAGCAAGCCCAAATCTGCTTGGCTTCTGAAGTTACACTTCACATGTTACACTTCACAGGACCTTCCATGTGGCATAGAAGACATCATGGGTACTATGGATAAAATGAGCAATTAATTTCACAGCATTTCCTGTCTTCAGTCATTAGTGAAAACCCCCATCCAGCCTAATTGTGGGGTTCCCACAGAGGACACGCCGGCCAATTAATAATGCAACCTACAACTCCTCCTCTTCTCAGCTAAACCATATAAGACAAAGCAGTCTTACTGTATTTCAGAGTGTCCTTCTTGACCTCCAGCTGACAGCTCCATCAAGGACACAGAGGATGTGTGAAGATCTGACAGACATAAAGAAGAAATGTGTTAAAGGTCGTCTATATCTATTCATATTTTGTTACTTGAATATATTGTAATTGAAACCACCACAACATGAATGAAGCAGACCAAGTCCTCCCTGTTGATGTAAAACTATAATGATTCGTGTTAGTGGCAATACCAGTGGGAAGCTGTAGGAGAAGGGGTTAGTTTGACAGTCACTGCCACATCTGGTGCTCCAGCTCTTTTTGGAAGCTCATGGAAACCATTGTTCATTAGGGAATATGAGATGATTACACGGGGCTGTTGTTCGGGCTGCTAATTGCTTTCATTTCTACGGGGAATATAGGGACCACCTTAGTATAGAAGATGCTGTATACTGTAGTTGATCATATAAGATCCACTCACAGATTTGGGTTAATAACAAAACAGCAAAGTCTTTTAACAGTAAATTTACAATTCTAGTCCAGAGCCATAGTGTAGGGAGCTTTTTGAATAACTCCATACAAGTCACAATTATATTAATCTCTAATTTCATGAGCAGTTTATGACACAGGAACTAATCAATGTAATCCCTTATTCATTAGGAGTGAACTTGTTTACTTGAAATTATAGTCACGCAAGTCCAGAGCATGTTCCTTTAGGGCTATATTAGTATTTCCTCAGACCAGTACCTTCAGATTGAAAATAATTTCTGGACAGTAATCAAAAACTATGTGGATCAGACAAACAGACTCCCATAAAACTGTACACAACACAGACGGCTAAACACTGGAGGTACAATCTTGATAAAATAAAGGAAATGAAGTTTGCTGTACTGTGTGGTCTGGGCACAGCTGAACATTTCTGTGAGGGGCTACTGTGTAATGATGCAGTGAAATTGCATTAGACACTGCACTGGAGTGGCATGGGTCACAAAAGTGAAGTCATATTAACCTGGGAGAAACCATCCGCTGATATTACTTTTTGGAGGCTCTATTAGCTGCACCTTATGAGGCCCATATAAGCTCACTCTTCCACTCTTAATAAAAGCCATGCCATAGCCAACTTTATAGGTTAACTCAAATTAAAAACGAGGAGAGGTTATGCAATATATGATGTAAGGATGAAAAAACGTTGAGGTGAGGTTGTGTAGTGCATGAGTTCAGTTACAGTTAAGTAGACACCAGAGCTGATATTGAGTATAAGCAATACTATGTTTAAGATATGTTATCTGGTTGAGGTTCTAACACCTGCTTGTCTTCATGAAGATGTTACCGTGAGGTTATGTATGAGTATGAGTTCAGTTACAGTTAAGTAGATGCCAACGGTTAAACTTATGTAGAGCAACATTTTTCATATAGTCACGTATTCATGTATTTTTATAATTGAAACTTTGTATAGAATGTTCTGAAGTTTGTTTGAAGCTTATGTAGAGTTAATTTTTTCATATATTCACGTATTCATGTATTTTTATAATTGAATTGTAATTAAACTATATTGTTCATTGTAAATTTAACTCTGAGGAGAACATTTCAGGCAAAGCAATTACTGTCCTTTCCACGGAGGCATCAGGTGGCATAACCCCCACCAGAAAAAGTTACATAGTTAAAGTCAAAAAGACTGAGATGGTTTGAACAAGTACAAAGAAGAATCGAGAACACAGCAGCTCGCAAAAGACGAGTCTGAAACTCCAATCATTTGGCAGCCTCCATTTAAGAGTCCATATTTTAAAATGCTATTACAAGGATGAAAAAGTACAGAGGTTTGCTTTAAAAAGTAATCAGCTCTCCTTGGAGGTTTGAGCTGCCAGTTGGTGAATAAAACAGCCAACTGTGAGAGAGAGAAAGAGAAAGTGGAGAAGGGTCGGGGGGGGACAGTGTCAGAAAAAGGGAGAGGGCTAGGAGGTAATGGCAGAGATCACTCAATGGTACCACAATTATATGGACAGAGACAATGCCCCAGGACACAACTTAATGGTCCTAATGAGGCTTATCTGTCTGTTCACAATCCGCTTAGACTAACCTACGGCATGGATCTGGTCTTATTTAAAAAGGCAGCTAGGAGGACATAGGGGAGGCTGCAAGACCTTTACGCCACTGTAAGCGAGTTTGCACTGTGATGTGATGGGCTAACGTAGCAGCCTTGACACGGATCAATCCAGACATGTACATTTTGTGCAGCTGTGGGTGCTCTTTAATTTGCTATTCACTGGCCGAGCGCTTTGTGATTAATGACAGGTACTTAGCTTGGAGACACGGTCGATAAACCCACTGGTCCAGGAACTTAATGCCAAATGCTGCGCTGAGGGGGAGACTGGAGATTCTTAAGCTACAGCACACACAGAGAAAGATGCTACTGATGCAAATGTGCAGGTAGGTATGAACAATGTCATGGTACATTGTGAAAAACAACGTTAGGCTTGAGATTTAGATTGCACTTTCTTAATTCCAACTGTAATCTTACATTCTAAAGCCCTACACCCCAATAGAAGGAAAGCCCAATACCAGCATCAAGCTAAAAACCGATTTCAAACTTGTGGCACAATAGATGTGAATGGATTCTTTAAAAAGTTTCCATCTTATAGATAACTATGTCTGACTTTTGAGAGCTAAACATTACACAAATAGCCAATTTTGTTAAATTTTCGTTGTGGTGCACTGAGCTCACATTCCCACAATAATTCACTGCTTTGGAAAAGAATAAAAAACGTGTCACTTTGATTACTTTGATTGATTACTTGACAAGTAGACCGTGTAATCCTGTCGCCTTATCAGCAGCACCCAACAAACCTTAACAAGCGCGTAAAAGAAAAGGCAAAATAATACAAGTTTTTTACACCAAGGTCAGGCGGAGGAACGCGTCATGTCAACAGGCACAAGTTAATCAATAGAAGAAGTATCTATGCACCTCGCAGATACCAGATTGCACAAAGTCACCGCTCCTCGTCTATTCGGGGTGTTTTAAAGGCGCTTGTGCTCGCTGGTGTGTGCGATCCTTCGGGACGCACCGCTACAATACTGACCTCCAGCGTGCGCACGGAGGAGAGGAGGAGGAGAGAGTGAGCAGCTTCTTCTTTACGGGACTCTTTGCACAGCATCAGTCTGGATGTGAGAAGCCGTGGGACGCGTGGGTACGAGTAAAACTGACCACGATCCATCTTTCCGCACAGATAAATAGCGACGCGCAAACTAGGGCTATGTTGCGCTAAAGTATCAAGTTGACGCTTAATTTTCTCTTTCTTACCTCGCCAGGGCGGAGCTTTTTTTTTTTTTTTTTTTTTTTTTTTTATTTGAAGAAAAA
>KN492769.1:53056-72883 GCA_000787155.1 Scartelaos histophorus
TCATCTATCGCTGGTATAACTTAGAATGCGTGGCTCATATGATTTGCAAAAGTGCAGTCTTGTTTGAATGATTTTTCTGATAATGTTGATGTTTTCCTGGCACAAGAGCCACAGACCAGTCCATGTCATCTGCTCTAATGTCTGTACCGTAGTAAGTGCGATTCTAAATAATAATAATAATGCTTCGATTTTATATAGCGCTTTTTTGGACACTCAGAGACGCTTTACAGAGCATTATTCATTCACTCCATACAAGGTGGTGATAAGCTACTATTGTAGCCACAGCTGCCCTGGGGCAGACTGACAGAAGCAAGGCTGCCAATCTGCGCCAAGTGCAAATGGTGGCATTTGACCTGCACAATGATCATTATACAGAGGTCAGACTCACTGATTTCTTTTGCAAACTTAAATTAAAAACTTCCACAAAAACATAAAAATACACGTATTTCCTCTCATATTACTAAACCTTTCGCCCATTACTGCAGTATTCTGTTAAGACCTGCAGATGCACTTGGTGTACTCCACACATCAGTGGTCACTTGAGACTTCTTGATCCAGTCAGGGGTCAGACTTGGGTCAAATCTTACCAGGAAGTTTAAGCAATTTACCTTCTCCTGGGCTTACACAGGCCGGCTAATGTTCATTTAGTCATCCAATGAAGGCTGACACGAGTAACCCCCATGACCAAGCAGAATGGATGCTGGCCCTTCCCTGTCTGCCTCTCTCCCTCCTCCACCCTCACTCCCTCTCTCCCTCCTCCACCCTCACTCCCTCTCTCCCTCTCTCCCTCCTCACTCCCTCTCTCTGTCCTTCCTTCCTCTCTCAATGGCTTTATGGCTCGCTGTGTCAGCAGGTCACATCAACACTCCTGCTGCTTCTGGTTGTCCCTGGTGGCTGATTGGGAGCACAAACACATCCACAACCTTAAAAAGACTCAGTTATGAGGCCAACTGGCTATATATGCTCTGCATTCCACAGTGAGAGTCATCAATCACCATTGAGTAAAAGCAGGAGGAGGACAGAAGAGCAGTTTATTTTTTAAATCTGCAAAAAGTGCCACACATGTTTAATTAAAATATGATGATTATTATCTTTTTCCACTTCTTGTGATTGCAACACAGTGTGGCAAAACTGACAATGAAATATTATAAAGAACAAAAACAACAAACATGCTTTTTCATTATTGTTGTTATTATATATTTCACTCTATGACAATGACAATCATAAATCATATAATATTCCCTGGTAACCAGTAACTTTGGATACAGATCAAAATGATCCCAGTTCTCAAATTCCCTGATTCTGATCCCAGTATTTCAGAATTCTGCTGGATTGGATAAAAAATTATCCTGATCCTGTTAGATAGAAGTTTCTGCCCACAGGACAAAGAAACAGGAAGTGATGTAGAGCTTTTCAGTGAAATAAAGAGGCACGTGCAGATTTTCATGAATAAACGTACATTTATTACAGGAAATACATATTTTATGTCTAACTAGTAAATAATTTAGTTTAATATAATGAATTATTTTAACTAACTATAACTATGTGAAATAAATGCTTGAACAAATGCAGCTGGTTTAATAATATTTTTACTCAGTGGCACAATAGTTTGTGGCATCATGACATCACCTTTTCAGAATCCAACCAAGAACCTAACAATGCTGCTAGATAATGATTTATATTTGTTATGTCACAGTCAGAGCTGCAGTATATGTGCATCAGAAAAAACTGTCTGTGCTCATATTAAACCTAAACACATGGATTTTAATTTGTTACATTTCTTATTATAATAATATGCTGAATTTGAATACACGTTTCAAACTGTGAAAAAGATGCAAGAAATTAAGATTTAAAAACTTTGATCTGCTTCAAATTCACCTATGAAGTGGAATCACTATCATCTCGATGTTTTTGGTTATTGGAATCCTGATTTGGCACTAAAGCTTTTAAATACAAAAAAATCTGGGCAAAAAGTCCAGATCAAATGCATGTTTTACTTTTCAAATCTGGATTTGAATCTTGTGGATCAAATCTGGCTTGAAATACCCAATTTCATCTTCAATTCCAATCCGCCTGGATTAATCCTGGTGGATTATGTTTGAAATATTAGCCTCTGCTCTGGCTCCTGTTGATTTGATCTATAATAATGCATTTATTTTATCAACAATGCTGACGCATTGATGTGGTTGTTATATAAATTCTAAAAAAGAAAACATATTTTGTTATGGAAACTTTTTATAGCACTTCCACAGTTACTCATGTGATCTCATTTAAATATTACATAACACTTTAGGAGTACATGTCAAAAATACTGCCTAATTTCTAAAGCCTAATTAAGCCCTCCTCTATGCTGTAGGCAATGTGACGTGTTTGGATCTCTTTGACCTCTCTCCCACTCGACACATACACGACAGAAACAGTTTGAGCAGAGCTGAGAGCTCAGTAGGAGGCACCTGGCATGTTTAATTCAGACCAGATTTCAGAGCACCTCATGTGGGGATACTGTGCTACGGTGTGGGGCTGACAACTAATCGGATTTTACAGAATTTTGGAACAGGATAAAGAGCTGGGTAAGTAGCTAAACATTTTACTCAAGAAAAGGTACTGTTACTTAAAAATGGGCCTCTTTTCCACTGGCACAGTTTGCTTGGGGCCACCTTGGAGCGGGTCTGTTTGGTGCAGGTCCCTCCAGTCAAGTTGTGTTTCCATGCCCTGAGCACGGCTTCGAGACGCCGACAAAACGCGATGGCATCCCCCCTACTCGCTGTGCATAGTGTGCATTATGGGTAGGTACTGATGTCAATTGCAGACTTACTCAGAAAGTAAACAGTCAATAAAACAATTACTCAAATAAGAGTTCTGTTATACCAGTACAGTACAGTTTTTTTAAAAGAAATACTCAAAAAATGTACCCGAGTACACCTCAGACCATGAGTATGACTGTTGGCCAATCACTTTCATTGTGTGTTTGTTCAATTGATGTCCCTCAACACTCCTTACACTCACAACACTCACAACTCACCAGAGAACTCTCCCATATTTCTTACTCAATCATTAAAAGACTTATCATTAAAACATAAACATAAACATATGTCAATCATAGCTGAAGTCATAGAAAATGTGTCCTTGCTGTGAGCAGACTTGCATTTCCACAAACCTGACAATTATTTTGCCTGAAGGAGGCCTGTCCCCATAGAATGTTCCTCTGGCTATAATTTTCCCCAGTACAACATAAAAACCATATATGACCATGCAGTATGTTTCTATTTCAATGGAATCATGCAAGGTTTTAGTGTTTGGCCCTCTTCTGTTCATCCTGTACCTCATCCTCCTTTGGCAATATGATTCTGTCGTCATGGTCTACATTTCCACTGCTACGCCAAGGACATATAACTGTACATTTCCCCCAAAGCCATCAACTCTGCCACTCACTCCACACTCACCTAATGTCTATCTCAACTCAAAACTTGGCTTCAGCAAAACTATCTCAGTCTTAACTGTGACAAAACCAATATATTCGCCCCAAAAACACTTCTAAATCCATCCAAAACTTCTAAATTACACCACACTTTCTCCATCCCCAGTCATCATCTGCATCCTTAGTTTTCTCTTTGACACCAGGTTCACATTCGAAGAGCATGTTGACTAAATAACCCAGTATGCATTCGTCTACCTCCAAAACATTGCCCAGCTCTGTACATCCCAGTCCTTCTCCACTGCTGAAACCCTAAACCAGTCTTTCCACACCTCCAGATTTGATTACTGCCTTGGCAATTTTTATTTTTTATGGCACACGGTCCATAACACTCCACTGCCCGCCTCTACACACACGTAGTCCCACAAACACATCACCCCTGTCCTGCAGAACATCCACTGGCTCCCCGTCCCTCAGCGTATCCACTTCAAAGTCCACCTCATCACCTTCAAAGTCCTCCACAACCAGGCCCCCTCCTCCCCTCAGACCTGCTGCAGCTTCCAACAATCCACTCGGCTCTTCCCAGGCCAACCTCCCGTCCCTCGCCTGCAGGACCAAGCACCGAACCTGGGGAATCAGAGCCTTCTCCACGCCCACCCTCTGGAACTCCCCATCTCAGCAACTCCATGACTGCACCAATCTCCCCTACTTCAATAAAAATTTCAAGACCCATCAATTTAGAATAGCTTTTATTTTATATGCAGGCACCAAAGGCATTCCTCATGTGGTACTGAACAAGCTTAAGATCTAGAGATGGGTCCCCGAGTTTAATACTGCAGCAACTCCTGACTGCTGCTGGCCCACTGGTTGGAGAAGAGGTCAAATACAGAGAGTGAATTTCCTTCCAGAGCTTCAGAGCAAAAATACACAGAAATTAAATAAGTTGCTTTTTGTTTGGTCGACAAGGATGTACGAGATGACAAAACACAAAACTTGAGAAAATGTAACTAAAGCCCAGCCCCCAGCTGCCTTCATCCTCTTTCTATTTGGTTAACAGCTCCATGCCTGTGCCGTGTTCGTGCCTTCAAGGGTATACATGATGTGACTAACATGTAATCTGCTGCTCTCCCAATTAGTGCAGCTACACAGACACATACAAACAGGAGGTGTGAGTGTAAAGATGTTATGTTACTGTAATCTAAACAAACAGGAAGGATATGCTTTCACAGGTGACTGTCAGTGGACAAAAATCAATGTTAGAATCAATAAGCTGCCTTTAGCTCTGCTCTTCTGTCCTGCTTATGAGAATGAGATGGAATCGAGGATGACTGTCCTTGGAGTGGTAGTTTTTTTATTTATTTTTTTTTAGAAATACTTGGAGATGCACTCATAGAAATTCAGGCGATACTGTAATTAATATAAAAGTTCTATAATAATATAATAACATATTCACATATAATAAAACTTTATTTGTATAACAGTGACAGTGAAAAGACAGTGTTGCAATGCAAAGGTCAGCAACAAAAGGAGAATAGGAAGCAGGGAATCAAAATGAAAATAGCCTGTTGTGTGCAATAAGTGGCTATGAATTATGTATAGTATTGGGTCAGGATGTTGTTAGTGGTTTAAGCCAATTAATTAAAGACCAGTCTGCAGAACCTAGTAACCAGACCACAAGAAATTCTTTATGTAAAAATTCAAGTGAATAAATGCTTGGATTATTTACTCTGTGTGTGCAGGTGTATGAATTGGTTTGATAAAGATTATAAAGATGCACATTATTTCTCACTCTTCTTCCAGTCCTTTTGTGTCATGATCTTTTAACACGGTTTCTAGCAGCACAGATAAACAGATAGTACCAGTACCTGTGTTTCTCAGCTTCTCCCCTCCAACTCATCAGTCTTCAGTGTGACAGGGCCATCTATTTAATAAATCTGCACTCTCCCTCTATATAACTGCAGTGCGACCCAATGCTTAATAACCTGTTGCTTTTTAAACTATTCAATAAGGGAGCTCTTAATAGAATTTACCTCAACCAACCTGGGATTTGCCGCTTCAATTAAAGAGCCTAATTTGAACCAAAACCTTTCAGTAGACTGTTTTTTTAAACAGTGTCCATCAAGTAAAGAACAGCGTTACTTTTTTTTGGTCACTATACTGGCCAACTTAAAACCAAACACCGAGACTGTTGTTTTTTTTTCCTTGTACACAAATATTGAATCAAAGTGGCAAGTTAAAAAGAAAAGGGTTGGTAGAATGAACAGAATAGTAAATTATTTATTTAAAAACCCCATTTGTCTTCATCTGTTCTCTCTCACACTGGGTCAAGAGGTATTTTATTATTATTATTATTGTTACAGACCATTTGTGTTTCTATAGGCGATGCCTCCATTGCTGTTTTCAATGGAATCAAAGCAAGTATTGGTTATTTTACATCTCAGGATGGTGAATATTATTCAGATACTAATAAAATCAAATGAGCTAAATTCATCCAAACCTTTCTTCGTCTTCTGTGACGATTTTATTGCAGTGTTGGAGCAAGACTCATGTATTGAATAAGAAGTAACTGCTTTATGTCTCTAGTACCTGAAATCCAATCTTCTAACATCTATCCAGAGGCGAAGAGTGGCCAGAGTCCAAACAGAGATGCTTGGACACTTCCACTCTCACCGCTGAACTGAATCACAGCAGGAAACTGAACTGGTAGTTTCAACCTTTTCCCTAAGGGTTGACCACTATATTGAGTAGTTCTTTAATAATTATAAACCTATTTATGGAATATGGTAAATAATAACCTTCATTGTTCTTTCTCTCTAATGATAATCATGCCAAATTATCCAAAACATTATTAAGGATGTAAAATGTACCACAAAAAAACATTTTATATTCAAATACAATACCCCATTGCAAGTGCTCCTACTGCCCTAGAATTACCCTGGTGGCATCTGGGGACATAAATCAGGTATCAGGTATCAGAATTACTCATTAAAAAAAATGATCAAAAACTAAAACTTTTGAAATGACAATGCACCAAGCGTAAGCCTCGAGCTTGATCCTTTCTCATTTTTCCTTGTCAGATATGAGTGTCTCCCTCTGGCAACAGTGGTGCCCCTGGGGTCAGGGGTTCAACCCACTGCTGCTTTTCATTCTGATCTGTCCATCCATCAGTCTTCAACACCTTCCCTGGCCCTCACTGCTAAAAAATGATGTGGAAAATTATTGATGACTTGTCCACAAAGTTAGCAGATGAAAGGGCTGTACTTGGACATCATGTAAAAAGAATGAAGACCGGTGCCATTAAAAAGCTGTTTAACAAGTCCCGGACTCTTTTAATACACTGCTAACAGTTTAGATGAACTCAAATTGCTCTTGGAGATTATCTGAGAAACTGGAATAAAATGTGATCCACTCCTCCGCAGCCTGCCCAGTGTTTACACATTTTAAAAGAACAACATGTCATTTGAAACTTAGCTGTTAAATGATTAGAGTGATCATTACACAGATTGCAGCCAATGATTATTTTCTTTTATACATGATTATCCAAATTTTGAGCAAGCATTAAAATATAATAATTTGTCTGTGTAATCATTGTATTTTGGTTTCAATTAAGAAGGATTTAGGAGCAATTTTACCAAAGTAAATAAGATCTCAAGGACATCACTTACTGTTGTCTTACGTTACTGTAAACAGTAATTCAAACAATAAGCACAGGGAGACGTGTAAAGTCTGAGAAGGAAAAATAGCACAACTTTACATGGAAATGTCTTAGTTAATATTTGCTCTAAAATTAAATCTATTTCGAATTCAACTTAATTTTAACTACTTTGCAAATAGTCCAATTCAACTGCCACTGTATTTAGTCAAGCGTCAATCTTTTGTTAGAAAATACATCATGATTTTATAATTATTCATGATTATTCCCTTTAACTTTTCATTGACTCTCTAGACAGAGAAATGTCTGGTTTTCTGTAAACTGGATTGTACTAAAGTTTGACTATTCAGCTGGATGCACGATGCTTCAATCAGATTCAAATATTCATCATGGCATTATGCATTCTCCCGATTGCTTTCAGCGTGAGCCATTGCAGATTGATGAATGTGTAGAACTCAATTCAGAGTATTGCACATATCAATCTGGTGTTAGGTGGCAGGTTAATTTACTGCCAGTTGGAACATACAGTTGCCCATCTCCAGATCTTGGTCTGGATTAGCTAGAGGATTTTACCTATATCCATGTTATGGGTATTTGGCTCTTTGCACTACTTCCGCCACACTTACACTCAGTTGGGACATAATTCTAAAATGTCTTTACTAAAAAGGCAAAAGCCCGGAGTGGAAATACTTGAAAGATGGAGAGATGTGAGCTAAGTGCTGTACAACGCTGAGGGGTGAAAGTTGAAACACAACAGTTACAGGAGTCATTTGATTCAGTTTGCTTTTTTCCTGCAAATACAGATTCAACTATTTTATTAAAATATATTTGCCTGGGGGACACAATGGCATTGACTGCCCCAGAACTCAATAAGCAGGTATAAATATTAATCTGAGCCATTACCAAACCAAAGTAAGCCTTTATAGCCCAGACTAATTTAAGTGGTATACAGTATCTGGGTGCACAGCAGACAGCCTAATGGAATCCATCCTGTGTGCAGCTATACATATAAAATACCACATTACCTATGCTAAAGAGACCACATGAAAAAAATACAGTAATGATACGAATCCCAAACATTATGCAAGAAGTAGTAGAGTGAATAACAATCACCCCATTGCACTTGGCCCCTTGACACTCACAGTAAAGAAAGTCTGCAGGCTGGTGTGACCAACAGAGCCCTCAGTCCTCATGAAATCTAAAATGTTACATCATTTCAGAGGACAGAAAGTAGAATGTTAGCCATAATTTCAGCATCATGACTTTGGGATTATTTTTGCACAAATTACTGGATTAGAAGAAAGAGGAGGCAGCTTGTCCAAATGCCTTGACGGTCTCATTTTGTCAGCAAGTTTACGTTGTAAGAAACTAAAATTGTGTAAAAACTTTGATGATTCATTTGGTTTTCCTAGATAACATGACTTCATTACATTTCAGTATAAGGCATAAAATTAAAAAAAAAAAATAAATCTTGTTTTGGATTTGAGTATTTACTTGGCAGCTTGAATTTCCAAAGCCAGTACTTCATTTTATGGTTATTCAACTCTCACTACAGTTACCACTATGTTATTCACGGGGACTCATAAGTGTGCCGAGCCAGATGGAGTGGCTGCTTCTGAAATTATTTATATCTTAGAATAGTAAATGACTACAGACAAAACTCAAGACCAAAGCATTTAGCCAAAAGCAGCAGTTGATAATAAGTGGACAATATTGTGATGACCCAAAGTTGATGTAAGTTGAGGAGAAATGCTTAGAAAATCTTGAACAATAGTCGATCTCTTTTCATTAGTGATGCTCTCATAATTTACAGTCTCTTGTTTTATGCGCCCTGGAGTGCTCGCCATATACCAGAGTGTGGTTAAGTAAAGCAATCAGGTCTTATTAGGCTGTTAATGAGCCTAATGAATTTGACTCTGGGGTAAACAGCTGTATGGAGACAGACCCCAGAGAAGCCTTGGATACAGCATACGCAGTCATTCCGCAGTTAGGCACAGAACCAAACTCCTGCTACAAGAAAAACAAAGAGATGGAACTTAAAGGCGCATTGTGTAACTTCTCTGGTGGAGATGTGATTGCTTTACTTGGAATATATCATAGTATGGGATTAAACCTTTATATCTTCATGGCGACCAAAGCCCAACAAGTTAAAAGGTCAGATCTGCGGAGTGGCAACCCCACTCACAATCAGAGCGCATACTTTTCTAGATATTTTTTGAGCTATAAAACCATCTGTAACTGAATATATGTAAGGCAGAGCTGTTTAGTGTCATAATGTAGAGCACTCCCGGCAGAGCAGTGGATATCCAGGTGACACACCCCCAACACCAGAAATGTTATAACAACAAATAGCCGCTGAACTGTACGTACTTCCAACGGAAAAACTGCAGCTCATACAAGGAAGCAACTTTTTTTTCCCCATTTGTATCAAAATGACTATGCAATGCTGCCAAATCTTATGTGTATCACAGATGAAGTAAAGAGCAGTGGGTGTATACTGGGGACAGTAAAGACAGTTGAGCTGAGTTGATTGGCAAAACAGCGTCTTGAAAATAAGCAATTAAAGATTGTTCAAACATGCACAAATAACTCTGAATATAACTTTGGGTAAGTAAATGGTGAGGGGACATAACTATAATGTGGTTAAAAGCTCTGGAAAAAAAACAAAACAAAAAAATCAACAAAAAAACATACAATTACACAGAATCCTAAATTATGATAAATTAGGACTGAGGATTCTGTTGATTACACACTGTAAACAACTCCAGGAACATCAACATTTGAAAAGACTAAATCTAAGTCGAACTAACGAAATCAAAGAATCATATGCAATTCAGAACATGTTTGTAGAACAATAGTTGAGATATTTCTATAAAAAGAGACAAGATATTTTGTTCTTTATAGATGACTTAGATACAGCTTCTACTATTTGATCATTTCACCAACCCAAATTCCGATTTTGATTTGATCAATTGTGCAACTATTTTTTGAAAAACAATACTATTCCTAACAAATCACATTGAGATTGATCATACTATTAGATTTGATTTGTCTCCTGTAGGAAACGTGTCCTCTGCATTTGTCCCATTTTTCTCTGACTGTGGAAACCTGTCAGGAGTAAACACAGTGTAGTGTTTTATTTTTACACCACTTAGAAAATTATTGAAAAATGCTCAAACTGTATTTAACCTCTACAATATTTGTGCTCAGACTCACCAGTTTCGACATTTTCCACAAACTTTTCACTGAACTTTTTAAGGTCAAAACTGTTATATTTTGGGAAACATTGAGTGATTTTCAGATGTTAGCAAATACTGTCCATTTCTATGGAGATAGAGATGGTTTGGGCACACTAATGTGGGTTAGGGTGTACCAGCACAGATAACATTGGCAGAAGGCTGCTGAGGTTGGAACTGTCAGAAAGTAAGAGGGGGGTTTGAGGTGAAAAGGTACATGAGGTTATCTGGTGAGGAGAGGATGCAGTTTGGGCTAAATGGAGGAAGATGATTGGCTGACAACTGCAAAAGAACGGTCGATACCAAAAGCAGGTTTAGGCTATTTATTGGAATATATACTGCAGTTTGATCACTCCCCTGAAGCAATAAGATGAGTCACACAAGACAAATCCAATACATTTTAACCAGCTATTGACCACATTTCATTATTCCTCAACTCAAATAGATGAATGAGCTTTCACCTTTAGCTCTTCTCTTGAACAAGCCTGTCCATTATTCAGGTATATTCAGGTGAAGTTTCAGTTCAGCTCTCATTAATATTGAGTTGGTTGACACGGTGACAATTGATTAACAATAATCAATTCAGTGTAGCTTTAGGGTAATCTTTTCTGCCAACTGTCAATCTATTCACTTTACATCAGATATGGCATAGTATATGTTGTATAGAAATGCTTTATTATTATTATTATTATGCATTTTTCTTCATTAAAATGATATATTGATTAGCAAGTGGTAGTGCCAGAACTTGAGATTAACAAATCGTTATGGGGATGAGAGAGCTAAATGAGATTGAAAGATAAGACATCTCAAGGGTCCCAAGTCATTAACCAACTGCTTAGTGACTTATAACGATGCCATTATAGTTTCATCGTGGTAAAAATATAAGGAGTGGAAATTAAGATTTATGGTCGCTTGGAGCAACACAAAGAAAAACAGGAAAACAGGAAAATGGCAGCAGTAATAAACATGATGAATTAGAACTATGTGTAAAATCATTAAATTTTCAACCAACCAGCAGTTTTAATAGATTCATCAGTTACGTGGAGCAGTGAGTGTGATGTTAATTTATAACCAAAAGGGTTGCCTATGCACACACATTTATTAATATAAACTGTTTTTATTTTAAAAAGGAAAATAATAATCTAAAGTGGTTTAGATAGAGATTTAGACTGAATGAGGGTGCCGCAGTATGTTAACAAACTTTGTTATCTTCACGGAGACAACAGTGATGCAATTTACAGATCAGATCTGTGTTGAAACAAACCTGCAAAGTAAGAGTGCATGTTTTTTAAGGATTCTATAAAAAAAAAAAAAAGCATTTTTAAATTAAAGAAAAGGCCTGATGGATGGAACACTCTAAATGCCTTACAGCAGAACATCCAGGCAAAGCAATTAGCTCATGGAGACAGAGCAGATGGCAGGTTCTCCACCAGAAAAGTTACACAATGCCCTTTTAATGCAATGTTTTGAGTATAATAAAATGCTTTAAAAAGCTTCAAACTGTCCATTTTGTTATATATTGTTTTGTTGTTCAGTTGTTTTAGATCATGTTGGAGACAGAAAAAAATTGAATGAAGTCAACCATAGAGAAAACGCTTCTTTTTAAAAACAAATGGATGAAGAAAGACAACTGGATCTCTGTCAGTGCTTAGTGTTTATGATGCAAGTTACAAACCCTGTCCAAAGGGCACAGCAGAGCATGAGGGAGGCAATTAGACTATGGGGCAAACATTGCCTCCTTTATAAATGGAAAACACAGCTTTGCATATCAGCATATTCTCATATGCTATAGGTACCTGATGCCCTTTTCCAAGTTTAAAGTGGTTGGGATAAGAAACAGCCCCACGGGTCTTCTGAAATAGAATCAGCCAACAAACACAATAACTGGTTAAGTGAAATATCCACCTGGTTCTAGGAACGTTATAAAACTCACAGAACTGCTGCGATGGACAAAATAGGGTTTCTTCAAACTCTGTGAAAAATTCTCTGCATTACAACTTCAATTCCACTGGCGAGCAGTCAGCACTCGGGTGTCCCGAAGGTGCAGTCCAAGTAAAGCATGCCTCCCATTACCAATTTTTTACCCAAAGTAAAAAGCAACCCATGATTTCATTTAACTCCTTACTCTGTGGTATGGGCATCTGCTGAAAAACAGTATAATGCATCAACACAGAACCAATATGTACAAAGGCATGTGTTACTGTGGCGATTATGGCTGTTTCCTTTGCTCACTGCTCTCTCAGGATTACACAGATAATCCCCCAGGTGTGCGAGGCAACACCATGTGAAAGATAGAAATCCTTTATGTGCTAATGCCATTGATCTGAGGAGATATGTGGTTTACAAGATGAATGCTGACGTTAGTTTAGCAATTTTTCCTACATTCAACATTTTTCAACTGAATACGCACATCTCTTTATTATAGCAGCCATAGTGGAAGTGAGTGAGGATCAGGGCATGCACTGCAGCTTTTTATTTCATATTTGTTTGACCTGAAGTAGCACTAGCAATTTTTTTTTAGTTTATTCATCGATTCTTTCATAGTACTAGTGTGTTTTTATTCTAAGGCCCATGTTGGCTCAAAGTGTTATTGTTTTAAAAGTTAACAGTAGACCTTCAACTACTGCACATGTTTTTCAGTGTGGTTTTACAGCAAACGGGAAATAAACTGAAGTACTAGACAAACAACATACATATGGTCATACCTTCTTGAATGCCCAATATTGTCTGATCTTGGAAGAAAGTAACGGGAAGCAAGACAGACAATTAAAAAAAACCCAAAAAAAACAAAACACAAGTAACAATGACAAAGGCAGTCTGTTTGTTCTTTCAGTTTGATTTTAAAAGCTTATACAAACCATTGCAGCTCACATCTAATCTTTTTGCAACATGTTTACGCACACGGAACAGAAATGTTGTCGCTATATTGTAAAGCAGGTGGGCTGGTGATGTTTGCGGGGGCTCTGATTCTGCTAGACTCATATTGCAGTTTGTTGCATATGGGCTACATAAAACACCAGTGGTTTTCATTATCTATAAAATTATCCTTATATACATACTTATACATCCCAATTCAGCTGATAGAGATGATGATTCTGCAGACAATTTTACCGTTTCAAGATCATACAGTGCTCAGTGGTTGTGTGCTCTCCAGTTGAAATAAGGCTTCTGTACCCTACGGAAAACAAAAAGATAGAAGGTAATAGTGTAGTAATGGGTGTAGGCTGTCTCTTTGAGGCTGTTAGAAGTCCATCCATCGCTTTAGCCATGTACACCACTGTGATGGATGCACAAGAACAGCCCCAGGACATCAGCCCACCTGTGTAAGCACGAATGAACACCGCATCTTCCCTTTCCTTTAGGTGCAACCATAAAAAATCCATGAATATTCGGTGCGTAATGGGAAAGCACATCCCTAGGGAAAGCGTTATAAGCTACAAGGCGGAATATGCGATAAATATGTGTTTGTGAGGTATCAGATCTAGCCAAAAGAAAACTATGCAACATCCATGAGGAGATCTGAGTCCCAACAATCAATATTTTTCTGTCAGCTACACTGTTTCACACTCATACTTGGCCAGGGGACACAATTTCTATGCTTTAAAACGTATCTGCTGGGAGCTTAAGGCTAGAGAGGGGAAATTAAATCATTGACTTGAACAGCAAACATGGGAGAAGTTTGACAACAAAGAGCTCTGGAGGAAGCTACAAAATGAAGAGTTGTGGTTGTGAAGAGGTGTAGATAAGAAGTGTATGAAACAGGCAGCCAGGTTTACAATGAAATGCTGACAGGGGAGTGCACAGTAAAGGGAAAAAGTGCTTTGTGCCTATTTATCTGGACCCTTGATGCTACAAGAGCCAGCTGCCATTCCCAAGATGGCCACCTACATAACAGCAGGCTACCAGAAATCATGACCAAAGGCTTATTGAAAAATGGCCTAACTGCAAGCCAGAATAATAAATCCTTTAGTAAGAAGAATGGTCAGTTCGAGAGACATATCAAGGCCAAAAACAAATGTTCTGCCAAATGAAAAATATTCACAAAGTATCACAGTGCAATGAGCTGAAAAATTGTTCCGTCTGAAGATGTACGAGTGACTGACGGAGCGCAGAGAAGAGACAAGTGTTTGTTTTTGTGTTGAAAAAAGACAAATCCCAATCTCCCAAGGACACAAGGATCCTAACTTTTTTTTGATACATAAAGAAAGTTTCCTGATTCATTGTGTAACATATGTTCAGGTTCATTATGCACCTTTATGTTTTGTAATTTCTTTATGAATACTGAAATAATGTACAATAACTACTCCTGACCAACTACTTGGCTCCCATCTGGTGCACTGGAAAGATTGCAGCTGCAGCATGGAAAGGCCAGGTCAAATGCAGACAATTAATTTCACACAGTGACAATAAAGTTTAAAGTCTTAACCTTGACATTTAGAAACATGAAGGGGTCCTGTAGAAGAGCTGTCATAGGAATACCTTCTACATTATGATGTAGAAGCACAAAGTACTTATACTGAGTACACAATCATGTTACAATTTTACTCCTATTGAGCCAGTCACCAGTGTTAACAAACAATGTGTCATCACACTGAAGGGCTTTGCATTAGTGAGAATTGTCACATAGGAACTTTTAGACATTGGATATTCTATTTGTCTAAGGCTAAAGGCAATCTTTTAACAAGGTCGTATGCACCTAAAACATAATTTTATTTGAACTATTATACAGTGGTAGACTTTAGACTAAAATCATGTGTAAGTTGACATTACAATGTGTGATTCATTACTCTAACATGAATGAAAATTAATATGCAGAAATGCTATTGCTTTGCCTTTAATAAATACATTTGCATTTATTCTGTTACATGTGTTTCATTTATTTATTAAGTTTTGATAAAACATGCATGGAGATAAATATATTAACTGTATATTTTTCAGGCACGGCAATACAATAACATCTCCTTGGAAAAAAGCAGGTGGTGGATGCTCATCCAGAAGTGTTACATAGTGCACCTCAACTTTTTGGGTTGTTTGTTGCAAAGTGTATGCCAAATCTCTAGAGTTTGTACTGAGATGGATTCACATCGCTATTCTGTTGATTTCCATAGAGAGGGGAGTCCTGCACGTTGCTTATCCCCTCTCCATCTATTTCACTCACAACAAATGGGGTCATCTGAGATCAAGGAGAGAGCTACGGAGGAAAACACATATTTCTGTATCATTCTTAGCTTAGCGTCTTCCCTCCCTCTCATTGTCACCACTTCATTTTAGAACCTGTCTGCTTGTTTTCTGCTACAGCAACACCACAAGGTCAACTCAGCCAATTACTCCCCTTGTCTGAGCCAGTTAGAGCGTCCTTCTGGCCTCTTCAGCCCTCTTCAGGCACGATCAATAGCACTCACGCTCCCAACTTAGAACATTTCTGGCTCTATTAGCAACATGCCACACTCCATTAAGCGTCAGATGTTTGAAACTGTAAGTCCAAATGAAATATATAAAATGATCTGGAACGTATGAAAATCTCATTTAATAATAGTATTACAAAGTAATTGTCTTGCAGGGAAATTGTTATTATAATGCATCAGTGATTTGAAGGTTTTTCTTCACTAAAATAATTTCACAAGTTAAAAGAATAACATTTCAGAGTGTCTCACTAATAGCTCATAAAGCAGATAGTTTGTATTGAGACATGATGAATTTCTTCTTCCTCAAGTAGTTTAAATGTTTGTTTGCATTCACTTAATTGAGTCATTTTGCAGTAACATTATATGTATGTTGTTTGTTTTACCCAATTGATGGCAGATGTGAACCCTGTTGAATACCATATTAGGGCTGCAATTCAGACACAGAACAAACAGCAAAGACAGCAATTTTTCAAGTACCATAACATGCTCCACACACAACTAAACATTATTCTGTGTAACACAAATTTACCCTGAAGTTTAGAACAGTACACATGTTTTAAAATGTGATTCTGTTATTGGTTTGTCAGTTTATATTTCAGTATTTTTGCCAGTTCTCCTGGATGCATTTAAAATGATAAAACTTTCAACAGAATCCTGTTATTAAAGAATGAATTGAACATCTGACCGCAGTGTTTGTCAGAAAAATCACAATTAGATACTTTCCCAAAACTGTTCAGCCCTAATGTATATTTCTGTTGTTGAAGCGGTGCAGCAAAACAAAGTCATTAGTTCCATTAGGTTTGCCTTTTCCTGCCTCGCTGTCGTGGGTTTCGCTTACACACAGAGCCCTATTAAACCTCTGGCTGATTGCTGGAGTTTCAACTTACTACGCTACACTGGTCTATCTATCAGAGGTGCACATTCCAATGCAATGACAGCATACATCACTAATGTCTGCGCGTAAACACAGAATTCGTTTAACGCGAGGTGTGCGTCGTGTGGGCTGCTCATAGATATGCATGCTACATTGATCTTATCATGTACTTTGTATGTAGAAAGCATGTTTGCGTTTGAGATATGGGACATTTGTGGATTAAAAGGTTATAATGCAAATCCCTTTTATCTCAAATAGTAAAAAAATAAATAAATTGAAAGCATATTGACATACTCTAAATCGTAACCTACATACAAAATAGAGGCCAATGACAGCAGGTGAGGGTTAACAGAAACCCTCACCTGTGCTAACCTGCCAGTCCCTTGTTTGATTTCAGAGTGAATAGGGCTGATTACATATTATGATTGACAATGACATTACACCACCTGACGTAGTTAACCAGTATAAGGTCAACACGTTTTGTTCACTGTTATGAACCAGATTAGCATTTAGAAAATCTGATAAAAGAGTCCTGTCACATGAGGACTGGTCTGATGGGGAAACCCAGGATATCAAATGGCCATAGTACACACACACAGTGGTCTAAATGAATGAGTGTGCAGTTTAGTCAGGCAAAGAGACTATACAATTGGTTTAAAAAAAAAAAAAAAAGTGACCAATGCTATTCTAGGCTGTGGTGTGTTTGTAGTAGACCAAGGGAAATCAAGAATCACACAGAAAGGGCAGAAAGGGAGTCATGGCCATAACTAGGGTCATACAAGGTGATGCAGACTCCAGACAATTTACGGGTTCAGTTTAAATAAATTATACATAACACTGCCGTTTGTTCTAAGTGGCCAGGTGGTTGGAATATTCCCACCAAGGTTAGCAGTTTGCTGTTTGCCTTGCCCATGTGGGTTGATAAAAGGCAAGGCATCCAAGGAAATGTAGGAAAACATTACCAGTCACCCTTTCATTCAGTATTTTTTTCTATATGGTTGTTACTTTCTACATTACATTATGGTTACAACATATTTTTTGAGAATATAAAAAGTAGATAATTTGAGGATTTGGTTATAAAATAATGCCTTCTGTCTGTATGAAGTGTAGAAAATAGTAAAGATATAGATAAACACCCTCTCATCAAATGAGCAACATGGTACAATTTTGCTGATAATTAGAATTAGCTTCAGCTTTGGTCCAGGCCATCACGATGAGCCGGAGATCCCAGAGCAGTGGCAGTGGTTGAAGAACAGGTCAAACACAAAGAATGAATTTCAATCATGAGAAAAAAATAAAGCATGCCTACCTCACCATTTACGGCATGAACATTGTATAAATCTTGTGCATTATTGGGTTCCGTTTCCTTTTTCGGTGTACGGCTTTTGATCAGTCACTGTATTTCAGTATATTTGATAACCATTTTTTTCTCCACAATTTTATAGTGTCTTCGTGGCAGTGACACAAATTGCACAGCAGTGGGAATTTAATTCAACGTAAGAAGAAATGGACACATTTTGTTTTGTTCCAAGAGCGTGTGAATTTCTAGGATCATTTTCCTTAATTTTATTTATTGAGTTATTGTTGCATTTGTTTCAGCTTTATTCAAAGAGGCGTCTTTGAGTTTGCGCTTCCTTTTACCAGAGAATTTCTGGGCACAAGGTCATACCGTTTGACCCCAATTTTTCCTTAAATATAACATTTCTTAAGTGATTCATGGCAATTAGACAAATAAAAATATGAAAAACACAGCATTTCCTCTCAACAAAAGCATTGCCGCAAATGTCATATGAAACTTCATGACAGCAAAGCACTATTCAAACCACATTGCATAAAAATCAACCAGCGCGAGGAACAACTTCAGCACAGCTCATCGAACAGACTTCATTCATCAACAGCTCAACAAAAACACAACCATAGCATTGCATTTGGCTATTAACATTACTGATTATTAATTACTGACTATTGTCAGTACATTACATTATTGAGTTATCTTGTTTACACTGCCATGTTTTGATGCATATTAAAGCTTAATCCTCCACGTGCTGAGATCCACCATTGTTTTCTATAGTAGTGTCCTGTAGAGTCTGTGTGCATCAGTGTGTATGTGCGGTGTATATGTTTCACACAGGACACATGGATATGACCTTTTATTCTGATCTGATTAGTCTGTCTGCCTGTGGGTGTGTCTGTCTCTGTCATAAAGACAAATGAAAGTGACTCAAGTCTTAGTCATACATTGTCCACACCCAAATAGGTGAGAAGTATGCAACAAAACAAAACTGGAATCGACAGAACACAATAAACAATGGTTATAACAACTATAGCTATAACATCTAAAACAACTGATACACTGTAGAATACATACAGTATGTTAGAGATCTGACAACTATTGCTTTTCCTTTTTTTAAAAAGCTGTTTTGAGGTTAAGCAACATAAACCCACAAAGACAATGATGACAGGTTGCATCGTTAAAATGCCAGTCATGCAATGCCATCTCAAAGGCAGAGCTATCAGTCAAGGAAAAAGAAAGAGGGACAATGACATCGTTTGAATTCCCAGTACTGACTCCCAAACACATGTGCAGCTTTAATGCTCACAAAATCAATTCAGTTCTCAAAGACGTATCCCTTTCTTCTTTCAAGATAATCCCTAACACAAATGTACACTACGCTGCTGTTTTATATGTAATACAAAAAACAAAATGTGGCTACAGTCGACAGTTGTCCGTTTGTAAGGGCTTATTCGAAAAGGATCTTATTTCCGCAAAGGATAATGGCACTAATCCATAATGCATTAGGTCATTAGGAAACACCAAAGGAGCTGAAGAAAACATGCATCAACCCTGACACTCACACACAAGATGAATGAAAAAGGAAACAAAACTGAGCCAGAGGCGTACAGTGGACGGCAATCCTCCAGTGACCTTCAGGACCACACTCACCGCACGAGTCTCCAGGGCTGCATATGTCTGACAGTGGGTGAGCCAGAACCTATAGGCTCGGGCTTCACAATGTTACAACAAATAAGAGAGGATATAGAATGTAACTGGGCATATGGCTCCAATTTATTTTATACTTACTACACAACTACCTAGATAAAAAAAAAATTATTGCACAGTGTAAAAACCTTTAATAACGTGATAGCTCTGTAGTGGTAGGCTTACATTTAGGTTACAGGTCGTTGCACAATGTGTGAAATTCAGGTAGATGCACTTTAAGTGTAGTAGTAGTATATATATATAT
>JACN01002097.1:0-11204 GCA_000787155.1 Scartelaos histophorus
TCCTCTGCCCCGCCCACCGCCACGGGAGCACGAGCCTCTGGAGAAAACACTCAACGTCCTGCTGCTCAAGAACAGGCCCAACGAAGGTCAGTCCCATGAGCCTGCACCACCAGGCCTGTACTTTCATTACATTGTTACGAGTGAAGTACGAAACATCTGTCTAGCTTTTAGCATGATGGGACAAAATCTCGTGAGGCAAAATGATCACAGCACATGTGTTTAGGTTAGGATTGGGGAAAAAAAGAGTTGAATTCTGGCAATTTAGAGCTGTAGTTTAAAAGAAACAGTGCTACAGTAAATAAAAAGGGTGTGCCAAAATTGTGATCTGAGCCCCATAATTATTTATGCTAACTGATGTGAAAATCTTGTCTTGTCTCATTCTCGTGGACAAAGTCTTGTAGAAATTGTGTTTTATCCCACCATAGCATTTAGCCATGTTATATTGTTGTTGCCTCTCCAAAAAATACCTGGACTTGTATTGTGCTGTATTGTTTCATTTGTCCTGTCTGAGCTGGTCCAGAAGTCACTGTAATCACTGTAGCTCTAAATGCTGTTTCCATGGCTTTCAGAGTATGGTCTTCGTCTGGGCAGCCAGCTGTTCATCAAAGAGATGACCAGTACTGGACTAGCCAATCAAGACGGAAATCTGCAGGAGGGAGACATCATTCTGAAGGTGACAGACTCATGCTCACTCGCACTCTTAGGACGGTGCCCACACTTTTTACACGCACTTTATAATTGTGCCTGGTTATTGAACATTTCACAACTTAAATGCACAACTTTTCGTTCAATATCGTATTGACTTGATTGATTGACTTTTTAAGGCGTTTTGACTCTTCTCTCACTATGTGCACGCTGCTCTCGTCTCCAGCAGCAGCAGCGGCAGGCAGTAGCCCCTCCCACACACACATATACACACACTCCCCTGGTCGTTCACAGCGATCTCCCATCTGAACACTAAACTACATTATATTACATAAAAATGTCTCAACAGAACATTATCTGAGTAAAACTTGTACGTGAAAAAGATTTTGTATATCATGAGTCGCATTGCGTGTGCATATACGAGCATATTAGATTAATATTTTGTAAAGCCAAAAGCAGTTCTAGAGTATTTAAAAGATTAAAGTAAAAGTTAAGTCTAAAAGTTAGATCATTTAAAGTTATCTTTAACATATCTGGGCCTGTCAACGTAAAATAAAGTGAAAGAGCTTATGGACAAAAATAAATGACAACACAGTGCACAGCGAGGGGCACGTGCAACTAACACATGTATTGAATCGTGACCGCTATATCAAACGATCTGATATTATATAAAATATGCCTAATAAATAGTAGTTGATTGTGAGTCCTAATAAATGTGTTTTTGTATCTGGTGTCAGATCAATGGCACAGTGACTGAGAACCTGTCCCTGAGCGACGCAGGGAAGCTGATTGAGAAGTCCAGAGGCAAACTGCAGCTGGTGGTGCAGAGGGACTGCAGCCAGATCCTCATCAGAGTGCCTCCCATGGTGGACAGTGACTCCGAGCTGGATGGTGAGAGCGGGGAGGATGTGTACTGACCACACCACTGACCACACCACTGCCCACAGCCCCTTATCCTGCATTACCACAGATGGGACTGGGCTGAAGGGCTGCTGTGAGCACATGTAGATGGAGGCACTGCTGTGGATAGAAATGCAGTACTGTTTCCAGTGGTTCTTAATCTGCTTATTGTTGTTTTGGTGGTACTTGGGAGTCTTGGAGTCTAGAGCTGATGCTGCTTTTGAACTGGTTTAGTCTTGGAATAGTTAAGGGTGGACATTACCAAAAAGTAATCTTGTTTCTTTTCTGTATTATCTTGGTAACAGTATTTTTGAGATTTAAGTTCAGTATAAAACTTGAATGGACCATAAATTTAACCACAAAAGTGCTGAAATATCACTTTGTTCTTGTTAGGAGATATTTCTTTTTGAGGTAATTTTAATTTGTTGTATATTAGTATAGTCTATTTAAAAGTATTACAGTTAGATATGTGATTTATTCTTTATGTCCAATCAGAGTAGGGGAGTGACTGAGAGTGACTGGAGAGTACATTGTAATCGCCACATGTTCTAACTTGTTTGAAACGGCAGATGCATAATGAGCCAAACTGCTTTATCTAACAAGAATAATCTTCCTCTGGCTTCATATTCCACCTGCTTTCTTAACCTTACCATTTGTATAAATAAAATATGAAATGTGAAACATCATTATGTGGCTATACTTTTTGTACTGGCTCCTAATCATATCTAAAAGGCCTTAATATACACTCCCTTCGTCTCCTCTATAAAACCATTTAGCAGTAGGCCTAATACTGCGTCCCATCTTGAGGCACCTTGTTTTTTATACCTAGTTTTGATGTCACATGACCTGAGGGAGCGCTGTGATTGGTCTGTTCAGTTGAAGCAGTGCGACTGGATTGTTGAGGAGGATGACCCACATTAGTGTTTTTGTGTTCACACTGACTCCAGGCGGCGTGTCTAATCCAACCCATAATCTCACCACTGGAGCATACACAATGTCATTAACTTCAAATCTCCTCAGTGGCTCGGGTAACGGGAGGGTTTGGGACCCCTGTGTCTGTTACCTCCTCTGGCTTCAGCAGTCCAGGTTATAATAACATGCAAATATTAACTCTTCGTGTTGATAGTTTATGCTGAAATTAAAATGTAATTGTAATTTGAGACCAGCAGACATATACTAAGTAAAGTCAAACAATATAGCTGTGTTACATGGTAAATTAATAAACATTTAAAAATTCAAATAGCTCAAATTAAAGGTGCTGTATCTGAACAAGTTTATTTTAAACAGTTGGTCCAAAGTTACTCCTCACTTACCCTTATGCATTCAGAGCATCTTAACGTGCATTCCTGTCCTGATTGTTGGACAACAAAATGCTTTATAACTAGATGCAGACAGTAGATAGCTGATTTATTTTGACCTCAAGAGCTGCTTATGCAATATTTTAAGTATTTTTCCCTGATGTGGGCGTTCTTTACTATTTTATCTGGAAGGTTCCACTGTATGGCATTAAACTTCTCTATCCCCATGGTGACAGGCAGATGACTCCACCAAGCCATGTTTGTTTCAAGCAGGTTTGTGGAGAGGTGATCCTTTTCATTGTATGAGGAATCAAAATCTGCAATTGATTACATGTGTAAAAGTGAAAAATGACATCACCCTGCACCTTTAATGCAGATGCCTATCCACACCAATATTCTCATAGTTTTAAGCACATTTGACACATTTAACTGCTAATTTCTCTGATCTGGTCAAGATTTTAAAATTTATATCAGGTTATTCATCTTGTTTTCAGATTTATTATCTACTTACTAGTTATGTATTTGGTTATATAATCTTTTTATCTAGCATTTTATGAAGAATTTGGCCTCTGAGATTTTATTATGAACACTAATCATAAACTGGTTTTAAGTCTGTTTTTTCTAAAACTTGGTGTCTATAAACTTATTTCCAGCCCATAAGCACTCACCAGAGACTGCTTTATTGTAGTCCAGAGGAAGTTTATTTTAAGAGAACTGGTCAGTAAAATGATCTTGCTGCATGGACAGATACATTTATCAGAAAATGACTTAAAAGTAGTGAAATTATACCTTGTGTTTATATCTTAAATTTTGCCCAAGCTTTTTTGCAGTGCATTTGTTGACTTTTGTGCTGTTGTGTTGCAGATATCTCTGAGATTGAGTCGTACCGCTCGTACTCCCCACAGGACGACAGGAGGGGGCAGCACTCAGATCTGTCCTCACACTCCTCCAACGAGAGACTGCGGGACAAGCCCAGGTACACCACACACTACACATAAACCAGACTCATTGAGTCAGCCTGGCTCCTTCCATACCACCTGATTCTTCAGACCTTTGCATGCAGAAATTTAAACTGCGATTAGACTGTGGTTTGGTACAGATGCAAGACTGCTCCAAATCACAGATTGGAAGAAGAAATGTGACACGCTTAAAGAGGCACTGATAAATTCTGTATTGTTTTTATATAGGAAATTCATATTGCTTCTGTTGTTACTTGTACCTATCAGGCAATCCAATGATCCAATATTTCTCACAGTTACACCTTAAGACTCTTAAAAGGTTTTTACTGTACTACCAAGGGAAAAGGTTTGGTTCAGAACCTTTGATTAGAATCAGAATCAAAATTAATCATGCGTTTGGAGCATGTAATGAAATGTGGTATTAATCAAGCAGGACCAGCATTACATATCTAGATATGTAATGCTAGATATGTCTTTTCACCTGAGCGTTTGTAGATGCGTTCGCTTGTTTTACAGAGAGGAGCCAGCTAACAGACTGGCCAAAATGGGTGCCATGGCAACGCCATTCCGACCTCCTGATGACAAAGCCCCAGTGCCTGCTGAGAGGGAGGAGCCTCGAGCAGACACGCCTCCAGGTGCAAAGTTATACTAGGTTACACATCATCAAAACCTTGTACTCGATGGATACTAAACCATGACTACAACATGACCATAGACCAGGACTAGAAAAAGACTAGAACAGGATCAAACCAAGTCCAAGTGTGAACTCGGTGTGTTAAAGGTGTGCTTCTGTGTTACAGTCATTGCTCCAAAGGTTCGCGTTGTGGCCAAAGTGCCTATGAAGGCCACTGCAGAGGAACAGGACATCTATGGGTGAGAGATGATGATCTTTTAAAGCTGCACTATGTCACTGCACTTTCAGCGACAATGTCTCTCTCGAGTTTTATCTTAGCCTGGAAGTAGGTTGGCTTGGCTGTGCCAAAAAGGGACCCTCTTGATGGTAAGGCTTGCACATTTGAAGCGACAGGTCTACAAGCAATCAGTGGTGCTGCCTGATTGCTCCCCCTGCTCCCCCTCCCTTTCTGATCCAGCATCAGCCCCTCACCTTTTCTCCTCTTTTCTGTTCCTTGGTGCTTCTTATTATAATCCAAGTTACTTATTTAGCGCGTGGACATCGCACATGTTTCAGTTAATATTGGTAGCACATGTTTCTGTCAGTCCTATTAACACAAAATATAAAGTAGAGATTCTGAGACTCTGCTCTTTATGCCTGAGCTATGTCTGTTTAAAAATTCAATTGCAAATCAAGATCCATCAGTATGGGGGAAAAAAATTTGAATTTATTTTTTTCCATCTCGCGCAGCCCTACTTGTAATATTCAACAATATGGCATGAAGGTGTTTGTAATTGTCATGACGATACCTTGAAAGCATAAGTTCTTCATCTGAGTGAGCTTACCTCTCATCAGATATCCGGCTGGTCTTTCCTACTATGAAAGATTTTAGGGAAAACATCTCCATGCACGTATGGCTGTGCCCTCATCCAAACAAATGACCCTGTGCACCTTTAAAATGAACTAACCATGTTAAGTTATTTTGGTGCACAGTGCCTAACGACAGCATCATGTTTGTGTGTGTACAGATCCAACACGGTGATGGTGCGCTTCGTCAAAGGAGACAGTGTGGGTATGAGGCTGGCAGGAGGCAATGACGTGGGGATCTTCATCGCGGGAGTGCAGGAGGACAGTGCAGCCGAACAGGAGGGACTGCGCATGGGGGACCAGATCATGAAGGTCCGACTGCTTAGCTCCAGGGCTCACTTCTCACAGTCTTATAGTTTTATTTGGACATGGAGTTTTGACGTGATGTATGTTTGTGCAGGTGAACACCATGGACTTCCGAGGGATGGTGCGAGAGGATGCTGTGCTCTACCTGTTAGAGATTCCCAAAGGAGAGGAAGTTACCATCTTGGCTCAGAGCAAACCTGAAGGTATTTGTCTGTGACAAATAACATTAGAAAAAAAATGAGAAGTTCACATAGTTTACATAATTATATTTTACTATCTGAAACTACCCCACTGTTCGTTCTCCTTGCGAGTAAAACTGAATAATCTCTTGTCTGTCTTCTTCTATTTTACAGTGTTTAGGTGAGCTTAAACCTAACGCCTTAAAAACTAGTTAGACTATTTTTATTGTATTTCTAATTGTACTTCCTGGTTGCACACGGGCTGCACATGTGACATAAGCTGAAATTGTCCCAGTATTTTTTATCCCATTTTGTATAGGATTTTATTTTAAAACTACATCACTTAGCTGAAACTCAAATGTCAGTGTAATCCCTATAAAACATTGTCTTGCCAGCACTCGAACAGAACTTAAGAAGCCACTTGGACGAGTGCTGATACTTTTGTCCATTTGACAGAGTGTCATGTGTCTTTCTGTAAAACTATGATAAATATTACTCACTTGATCCACCAAAATAAAGTCATGATTAGACAAACGTGTAAACCATGTTGAAGTGGACTGAAGCCTACTGTGGATTTTCAGTGTACGAGGACATTCTGGCGTCCGGTCGGGGCGACTCCTTCTTCATCAGAACACACTTTGAGTATGAAAAGGAGGCCCCTCAGAGTCTGCCCTTCACCAGAGGGGAGATCTTTAAAGTGACTGACACCCTGTACGACGGGAAGCTGGGCCACTGGCTGGCCATCCGCACAGACAAGGACAACCAGCTGCTGGAGAAAGGCATCATCCCCAACAAGAGCAGGTCTGTACCCACCACAGCCCTCTCCATACTATATCCATATACAATATACAATATTGATTTTGATCTCGGTGACAATCAACATGGTAGTACTTTGTTTTCTATTCCCATGTGGTCTTATATGTGTGTAATCCCTCAGTGGTCCAGGTAGATTCCATATTGTCCATAGACATATACTATGTTCTCTGTAGGTCATTATCGATTTAGTGTATGATTTTCAATACTTGACAATCCTAGTCCACAAATTTAACTTATATTTTCCTGCCCGGGTTGTTCACTTTTTGTTTGACTTTTTTTTATTTAGGGACTTGCGTAGATCTAAAGACCTTTTATAAGAGATTAAGGTATATGTAGAGAATTTGTCCTCCTCATTCTTCAGTGCTACTGGGAGGATTGGTAAACATATCTCCAGTTCTTGAGCGAGGTCAACAATGTCTCAACTTAAATGTTCATCTGGCTCTGTTTGTTTAGAGCTGAGCAGATGGCCAATGTCCAGAATGCAGCTCGAGCTGCCTCTGGAAACGACCGGGGGGACTTCTGGAGACTCCGGGGTCAAAGGGCAGTCAAGAAGAAGGACCTGCGCAAGAGCCGAGAGGAACTGAGCGCCACACCCATCACTACACGCTTCCCAGCTTACGAGAGGGTGGTGCTGCGGGAAGGTACCACACACAAGTACTACATGACAACTGTAAGCCTTGTATATATGTATACTCATGTTATTGTTTCCATTTCAGCTGGGTTCAGGAGGCCCGTGGTCATCTTTGGGCCTATTTCTGATGCTGTGAACAACAAACTGGCCACAGATTTACCCAATGAGTTTGTCATTGCAAGTACGTGCACCTCATCCGCTCTGTGTGGAACTGGTCTCGTGCAGTGGGACAGTTTATACTAACAGAATCAAATATGGAATACTTCAAGTAACATTTACCCAGTTTTCATTTTGACATTTCTATTAATGGATATTTTATTTTTGCAGAAACTGAGCCTAAAGATGCTGGAAGTGAAAAGTCTTCAGGCGTTGTGAGGCTAAACACCATTCGACAGATCATTGAACAGGTAAAGAGTATGATCATCTTTACGTAGTTAAGATAAGATAAGCTTTATTGTCCCAAAGGTAAATTTGTCCTAGGCTCACAGCCCTCAGCTTAAAAACACAGTTACAATCACACATAAATTACAGACAGACCACAGTCACAAAACATATCTCCATCGTTGATGTCCATTGTGAACTGCACAACCATAAAGTGACCAAGTTATTGCACCAGCCCTTATTGCATAAACAGTTAAATCACTTTATTCAAAAGGTGCAATAAGTGCACCTTTGTTGTGCAGATTTGTTCAACAGTGCAACAGAAGTGGGCACAAATGAGAGTTTATATCTGTTGCTCTTAAAGTGAGGCACTCGATAGCGACTGCCTGATGGAAGAATTTCATATTCTCCATGCAACAAGTGAGAAGGGTTTCCCACAATCCGTCTGGCCTGAGCTAGCACAGAATTTAAAAAAACATCCTGTAGAGAAGGAAATTATTTTCTGCCAATCACCTGCATAGCCTTATTCACCAGTTTTCCAAATTTAGCTTTACATTGGACAGTTAAAGAGCCGAACCAGACAACCATACTGGAGCGTATCAGACTCTCCAACACAGCATTATAAAACCAGGTAATGACTTTTGTGCTCACACCAAACAGCCTCAGTTTCCTCAAAAAGTGGAGCCTCTGGGACAGCTTGGAACAAAGAAAATCAACATGCACATTCCATTTAAACAAATGGTCAATGTAAACACCCAAATATTTAAAAGACTTAACCTGCTTTATATGTTGGCCTTCATTGACAACAGGATCATGAGTCTGCAGAGCTCATCTTAGTTTTATTCACATTAAGAGTTAAATGATGCTCCCTGCACCAAGACAGAAAATAGCTTATTTCTTGATGGTAGGTGGAGATACAGTCCCCATTTTTAAGAAGACTCACAATTACCATGTCATCAGAAAATGTTATGCTTTTGTTTCCTGGTTGACTGTTCCTACATTAATTTGTATACAGGGTGAACAAAATGGGTGAACTTGCTGCACCTTGTGGCACACCTGTACTACAAATCTTGGCTCTGGATAATGTATTGTTAACCCTCACTTGTTGCGACCTATTTGTTAAAAAAGGATAAAACCATTTCACAAGTGCAGGGCTTACATTCAAGTCAAGTAGTTTTTGAACAAGAAGATTGGGACGTACAGTATCAAATGCAGAACTAAAATCTGCAAATAAGACCATTGCATAAGTCCCAGGAGATTCCAAATGCTACAGACCAGGTGCGACAGACTGATAACTGCACCTGCTGTGTTCAGGCCCTGTCGGTCTGCAAACTGCAATGGGTCGAGATAAACAGAAACTTCTGATTTTAGTCTGTTGAACATTATCTTTTCAAAACATTTCATCACTACAATGGTTAGGGCTACAGGTCTATAGTCCTTATTTGAGCCTGGGCAAGATGTCTTTGGTACTATTATCTATTATTACTATTATTATTTTGGTACTATTGGTACTATTATCGACTATTATCGACCTCCAAAGATCAGGAACGGTACAATTTTCAACAGAAGACACAATGATTGGATACCAGGCCTCAGACAATGTGCACAGCTCCTGATTAAAAAAGGAGACAACCCATCTGGACCAGCAGATTTTTTGGGGGACCCTTTGCTAAATGTAGATTGTATACCTTGCAAATCAATATTAAAATCACAATAATCAAAACCATCACAATCAAATGTTAAAACAGTTATACAATAATTTTGTTCATTGAATCTTAAAAAGAAGTCATTTAGCTCATTGGCACATTCCTCATCATTGAAAGTCACCAGCTGAGTCTTCCCCGCTGCCATGTGGGACATTTTCTTTCACCAAGTCCCACATTTTTTTATTGTCATGGAACTTAAAAGCTAAAGCTAAAAAGTTAAGTCCTCATTTAAGACATGTTCAAATCAAATATACTTTTTACTGATAATAATTGTTATTTTGGTTCTCAAGATCATTACCCAATCAGGAAGCAGAATAAGCCTCACATAAGTCTCACACTTGAGTTGCTAATTTCAAAAAGCAATTTCTGATCTGGAAGGTATAGAGACCTTTCAGATCTTTTAGAAATTAGCAACTAAGTGTGAGACTTATGTAAACCTCACCTACAGCCTGTCATGAGTCACTGTTAGTGCAGCCACTGCAACTCAGGGAGGAAATTCTAGAGGTGCTTTCACATGAGACAGGTGAAGGCTCTAGCCCTGTTATAAATATATAAATACCGTATTTTTCGGACTATAAGGCGCATCTAAAATCATAACATTTTCTCAAAAATCAAAAGTGCGCCTTATAATCCAGTGCGCCTTATGTATGACCTTTGGTTGTGTTTACTAACCTCGAACCGATTTTATGTTGTATTACATTACGGCTAATAACGTATTACTCCGCGAGTCCGGAGGAGTAATATGTTGGCCGACATATAGGGCTACTGTGCAGCATACCGGTAGTTCAGGTGTGTGCGTGGACAAGGACCCCAAAATGCCACCTGTTAAGAGACATGCTTACAATGCAGATTTCAGGTTTTGTATTTTTGTGTTAAAACTGAACAATGTTGAGAGGGATCCGGGCATGTTTGATGGCGAAATCACCCAACTGTTAAACTTGTATTTTTGTGTAAGCCTACAACTCAGTTATTGTAAATTACCTGAATAAAGTTCGATTTATCCGACACGTGTTTTGTTTCACTTATTTCGCCTTATAATCCGATGCGCCTTATGTGTGGACAATGACACAACTGACATATTATTTGATACTGTGCTTTATAATCCGGTGCACTTTATAGCCCGAAAAAATACGGTACAAAAAAACATGTTAATAATTGTAACATTAAAATGTGATTATATCTATAATCCTGTCATCATGTCACTCTTCACTATGTAACCTCCTCTGTGGTGTTCAGGACCATCACGCTTTGCTGGATGTGACTCCCAAAGCCGTGGATACCCTGAACTACACCCAGTGGTACCCCATTGTGGTGTTCCTCAATCCGGACAGCAAACAGGGCGTCAAGACCATGAGGAACCGCCTGCTACCAGGATCCAACCGCAGCGCCCGCAAGCTCTACGACCAGGCCGTGAGGCTGAAGAAGACCTGCTCTCACCTCTTCACTGGTCTGTTCCACAAATCTCAAATAGCCCAAAATAGTTCCTCTCATCCAATCAGTCAAATCGGATATCTGCTGCTGTCTAAATATCAAACTGTGTTGCAGACACCATTGACCTGAACAGTGCCAATGACGCATGGTATGGCAGTGTGAAGGACTCGATCAGAGAGCAGCAGAATAGAGCTGTGTGGGTGTGTGAGAGCAAGGTGAGCACTTCTCATCCTGGGTTTAGAAAGAGCCACCCACACCATGACCTACTATAAAGACACGAAAAGACCATCAAGACTTTTCCTATTCATACATGTGGGAATGTCACAATAGTCACCGTTCTAGAAGCATCACCGTTCTAGTCACAGGACCAAACCAAACTCACATTGTCTAATAGATGAGCATTCTTGTACATGTCCAGCTTTGTTAAGTCGGTCTGACATAAATAACCACTTTGTGTGTGTGTGTGTGTGTG
>JACN01151866.1:0-17454 GCA_000787155.1 Scartelaos histophorus
ACTGTGAAACTCTCCAGACAAAGGAGTTTGATCACCGTGGAGACAAGACTATACCAAGGTACAGACCAGAGTATGTGTTTTTGTAGGTATTTGAATATATGCAAGAAATGAGTTAAATGCCATACTGTGGGACATTCTAGCCAAAGCAACAACACCTACATGAAGCCAGAAACCGAACCAGAAAAGTTACGTAACGCACGTTTAACTAAAACGTTGTTAAAAGCCCATGTTCGGTCCATTTTCCGCCATCTGTCCACTATAAGCAGTGAGCCGGGAGCAGATTCTTGCAGCTCTTGTATGTGGAGTTGTTTGAGCCAGTCTCCCACTCACTCTCCAGGGACGCTCCATAATACAGACTTGTGCTGTAGAGACAGGACCAGAGAGAAGCACGGCATTATGGGAAGGGAGCTCAAAGACGACTCAACAAGTGCGGACTGCCTCGTGTTTGTCCCACAATGCATTTTGGCAACAGAAACAAGAAGCTCGCATCAAATAAAGTGTGTGGAACTGAAGTGGGCAAAATGTCAGATAAAAGTGTAATTCAGAAGATTTTCCGTCACACTGTGGAATATTATAGCCAAAGGAAAAGCATTCCCGTGGAGACAAGCGAGAAGAGACCCTCCTTCCAGGTCAATTACGAGTCAGGTTTGTGGAAATGCAAGCCCGCTCACTGTAGGGATTCTAATTTTTTTATTTTTTATTTTCAATATAATAAACCACAACATGAAAAAAACCTGCGTATTTTTTGCTAAAAGGTTTCACAGTGGCTTTAAAATGAAACCATAAAGCATATCCCGCTTGTTATGTTATTACTATCTCCAGGCTGTCAGCGGTATAATACTCCCTACAATGGAAGCATAGCCACTAGATTGGAACGGACAAAACCCAAACTGATGATAAAAAACTGCCTTAAAACCCCAGTCCCATGGCACTTTTAAAGAATCTTAAAACGTTCCCATACCAAAAGACGTTTCAGAAGTCATCCGTGCATGTTTGAGTAATTTAGCGATCTCTCCCAAATTCTGAAATTCTGTCCAATATTCACAGATTTTTCATAAATCTATAAAAATATGATATAAAAGTGCACAGAAACACTTGACAAACCTGGTGCTATGTGCGGTAGTTTCATAGCGCTCTGATGAGGGAGTGACTTAGCCCGGAGAGCAAAGGGTGTTCATGTTCATGTGTTGTTTTCGGTGATTACAGCACTTTAATTATATGTGTTAGTAGTAAAAAGCCCACAGAAGTCAAATCCCGGCTCTTTAATGAAGTGACCTGTGGGTAAGTACATGTAAACAGATTCATTTCTTGTTTAAACTTGAGTGATTTCGTTGCATCATCCTCCCACTCACTTCCCATGATGCAACAGCAGCTCTGATCTGATGTAGACGAGTGTCTTCAGTGTTTAGTCTGAGCAGTGGGACACAGACAATCCATTACAAATGGCTCCAAAAGTTTAATTGAACCGTGATAAAAACAAAGCGGCAGAGACGAGTCTGAGGAGAGAGAAGAGCCGCCCACCACACTGCACCGGGGCGGTACTACCTGCACCGGGGAAAATACTACCTGCACCGGGGTGGTACTAACTGCACCGGGGAAAATACTACCTGCACCGGCGCGGTACTACCTGCACCGGGGAAAATACTACCTGCACCGGCGCGGTACTACCTGCACCGGGGAAAATACTACCTGCACCGGCGCGGTACTACCTGCACCGGGGAAAATACTACCTGCACCGGCGCGGTACTACCTGCACCGGGGAAAATACTACCTGCACCGGCGCGGTACTACCTGCACCGGGGAAAATACTACCTGCACCGGCGCGGTACTACCTGCACCGGGGAAAATACTACCTGCACCGGCGCGGTACTACCTGCACCGGGGAAAATACTACCTGCACCATGGTGGTACTGCACCGGGGCGGTACTACCTGCACCGGGGCGGTACTACCTGCTGTGGGGGAGGAGGAGTAGTAGACACAGTAGCACTATTAGAAGTAAAAGTAGTATCCAGTATAGTAGTACTAGCGGTAGTAGAAATAGAAACAGTAGATACAATAGTAGAAGTAGTAGTAGATGTATTGCAGTATAGCGGTAGTAATGGTACAGTAGTTGTCATAGCAGTAGTAGTAGAAGCAGCAGTAGTAGTATATAACTAGTATAACTAGTAGTAGTAGCAGAAGTAGAAGTAGTAGTAGTAGTAGCAGTACTAGTACTAGTAGTTGTAACAGAAATAGTACTAGTAGTATAGCAGTGGTAGTAGTAGCAGTAGTAATAGTAATAGTTGTTGTAGTAGGACTAAAACCAGTAGTAGTAGTAGTATTAGTAGAAGTAGTAGCAGCAGTATAGTAGTAGTAGTAATAGTAGCAGTAGCAGTAATTATAACTAGTATAAGTAGTAGTAGTAGCAGAAGTAGAAGTAGTAGTAGCAGTAGCAGTACTAGCAGTTATAACAGCAATAGTACTAGTAGTTTAGCAGTAGTAATAGTAGTAGTAGCAGTACTAGTACTAGTAGTTGTAACAGAAATAGTACTAGTAGTATAGCAGTGGTAGTAGTAGCAGTAGTAATAGTAATAGTTGTTGTAGTAGGACTAAAACCAGTAGTAGTAGTAGCAGTAGTAATAGTAATAGTTGTTGTGGTAGTACTAAAAGCAGTACTAGTAGTAGAAGTAGTAGCAGCAGTATAGTAGAGGTAGCAATAATAGTAGTAGTAGTAGTAGTAGTAGCATTAGCAGCAGTATAGTAGTAGTGGTAGTAGTAGCAGTAGTAATAGTAATAGTGGTTGTGGTAGTACTAAAAGCAGTACTAGTAGTAGAAGTAGTAGCAGCAGTATAGTAGTAGTAGTAATAGTAGCAGTAGCAGTAATAGAAGTTGTAGTAGTAGTACTAGGAGTAAGAGCAGTAGTTGTAGTTGAGTTTCTTTCTCTGCGTCTCTTTCCTCCTGGTCTTTCTCTGTTATCGTGTTCTCGTCGTCTTTACCGTGTCCTCAGACTCTCTTTTGACATTTGAGTAGGAGACAGACAGCAGACACACGAGATACTGATACTGCGTGGAAAAAAAAATACAATTAAAAAAAAAGAAGAAGAAAAGTCTCCAGCTGAAATGTCAGCGAGCTCCTGGGGGTCTGCAGCACAGGCCTGTTCTAAGTCTGCTTAATCACTATGGAGGAGCCCCTCAAAAACATGGGCCCTCCTCTGACACTAAATACATGTTCTGCTTTTGTCAGAGTCAAGAGAAACATCACGCTCTGTAGTGCCGTTTATTTCCAACAAGCGTTTTTTATATAAATTCAGACTTTTTGTTATATTGCAAATCAAAAACTGCAACTTTTTTATCACATTTGTTTCATATTTTATTTAAACGTGCACTTCGTAACTTTGGTTTTCTAGTTTTTTTCTATTGCAATGTTCCACAGTACGACTTTAAACATCTCCACTTTACATTTATTCAACTACAGGAGGCTCAAAAACAAAGAAAAACCGGTATTCTGACAGTGAGCAGGGTCGCCTCTCCGCAGATCTGACCTGTAACTTGGTCTGGTTTGGTCTCTTATTTCATTTTAATACAAATCACAAATGGTTTCTTCTTAATTAAACTCTAACTACATTTTGAAGTGAAAATACGCATTGTCTAAAGTCCATTGTGAAGGTAAAGACCGTACAGAAACAGCGGGTTGCAGTATTGCCATTGAGCACTTGAGCAAGACACTTCAACCACCTTGTTTTTCACAAGCAAAAACAAGTCAAGAAAATAATCGATAATATTTTCAATCTTCTCGGAATAGAGCAGATTTTTATCTAAAGGTGCATAATGTAGCTTTTCTGGAGGGTGCTTTCATCTGGAATGTTCCACACTATGGCATTAAACCTTTCTATCTTCACTGAGACCAAACCAGACCAAGTTACAGGTCAGATCTGCGGAAAGGCGACCCCGCTCACAGTCAGAATACATGTTTCTCTAGCCATTTTTGAGCTATAAAACCACCTGTAACTTAATAAAGCTCTTTAACGTCACACTGCGGAACATTCCAGGCAGAACGACGGCATCTCCATAGCAACAAGCAATTGAGAAACCCTCCTCTAAAAAGTTACATGATGATCTCAGCCCTGGAACTGCCAAACTCTACTGAACTAAAATGTAAAATGTGGCTGCTAATTGAACATTTTATGACATCACAAGGTGGAACAGATCATTTTGCGTTTTGTTCATGCAGACAGACTAATAATAAAAATAATATGAACATGATTTAAAGCTCACGAGAGTCAATTCTGCGTCATGTAGGACTTTTAACGTCAGTCTTCTAAAACTCTAAACATATATTTTGCACGTCAGAACTGTCAGAAAGTCCCTCCTAATTACCTTAATTGCTTACTTGCTTAATTACGATTTAAAGACCAAATGCCGCCGCGCTTGTATTTATATTTTGGCGAGGTTCACCGGCTTGTAACCGTCTGAAGTTCAAATTTAGTTAATAAGAAGCAAAGTAGTGTTATTCATGTGGGATCGTCAAAAGGTTTAAGAAGTACCGAGGCTGACAGCTTAATCCCGACATTCACACTTCAAAAGAGCCGGAAAAACTCAGCAGTAACTTTAAAAGATCCTCTCGGAATATCTGCGCTGTACATTAGGCAGTATAATATATAAGTATAGTACATGATATAGTAGAAGTATAGTAGAGGTGAATGGATGTGGACTGATGCGTTTAATATAGTTCTGCCGCTCTTAAAGGGGAAGTTTAAAGCAAATAAAGCAAATAATTTAAGCTATTCTTGTTAAAATACACAGCAAAAAGTGGAGTGTTAAAATTGACTCTCGCAGAATCAATTTCAACATTTTCTCAGCATTCATACGAGTCCAATCTGTTCTAAAGTTAATTTAACATTTCTGAAAACGTTAATTAAGTCACACTAGACCAAAGTTTAACCGTTTAACCCCGAAATCAAGAGTTATATTCATCTTTTGACCACTGACCACTTTTCATTTTTCACTTTTTTTAGTTAATTTAAGATAAAACGATGTACAAAACTGGTTCAAACTGGTCTGCTCTATCTTTTTGTGACTTATTTTAGAATTTACTATTGCTATATATATTTTTTTATTCTCATTTTTTAATATATTGTCATGTATGAGCTGCTGTCCCCCAAAAATTTCCCTTAAGGATCAATAAAGTTTGTCTAAGTCTGAGTCTTAGGTGCTAAATTAACACTAAGGGAAGTTGAATTAACGTCAACCATCAATCAAATAGTGAAAAAATAACACTTTTTGGGGTTAAAAGCAACTCTGAAATATTTTAACCTTCCAGTTTTTGTAGTGTGACCTCAGATTTTCACAGAATATAGAAACAGTTCATGATTTTAAATTTAAATTTTTATTTTTAATCTGTTTTCAGGTTGAGAAGTTCACTCGCAAAGAAAAGTCGGCTCACTCAAAATGTAAAAACGCAAAATTTGGAAAAACTTCAACTGGTCCCACGATAAACTTATGATGTTCAAAACCTAAACTGTTTAATTTTACTGAACTAGACTTCGGAGTTTTCCAGACATCTACTTTTAAAATTATGTCAATTTTTTTGGGACACCCTGTACTTCTATGGTGTATTATGCTATATTTGAAAAAAGTATATTAAAATGTCTAATTAGTTTTAGTTTTAATTTGATGCTCTGCCCCTCCCTTTGCTCTCCATGCTAAGTTATACCCCTTCAGAGCGCTGTCAGCCCACTGCAAAAAAACAAAATCTACCCAAGTTAAGATGACTTGAATTTAGAAAGTTTGATCACAATTTGAATGAATTTCACTTGACAAGTAAAATGATCTGCCAGTGGAACAATTTTATGTACTTAAAATAAGAAAATACATCTTGCTACACTTAAAATAAGATAAACAACAACTTTTTGCATTTAGAATAAGAAATAAAATCTAATATACACATTTATTCCATTGGTAGATCTACTCAAATAAAGTAAAATGTTCTCAATTTAAGTCATTTTATTTTAGCTGGATATTGTTTTGTTTTTTGAGGTTTTTTTTTAGTCCCTTTAATGTTGCTGGACGATACGTAAGAATTTCCCCACATACTGTTACAGCGGGAGTGTGTTTGACAAATAAACTGAACCAATGAAACTACAGCACATCGCATTAGGATTGTGAAGTTGTAGCGTATCGTTTTACATTGTGCATTGTTTTTGTTTCTCAAACATGCCTGGATGACATAAAGAGTCACATCAGCCCTTTTTTTGATGAGAGAAGAACATTATAACATGATAGAAAAAGTCAATTTTGTGTAATAAACGTCTTAAAAAGCTCCATTATTTCCTGTATTCCCCCATTTCTGTACCGAAATCATCAATCAAACAATAAAAGTACAAATTATACGAAGAAAAATGCACTTGTAACTTTCCTCGAATGGCATTTGCATCCTGTTTCCATGGAGATATCATTGCTTTGCCTAGTACGTTCTATACGGCGTCACAACACACAGTTACAGGTAAGATCTATGGAGGGGAGACCAAGCTCACAACATAAAAACGCGTTATTTTTTGACATATTTCCTTGCGTATGTCAATAACAATACCTGTAAATGAATAAATAATGAATAAACATTTCCATGGAGACAGACAGGCACAGCAGACACCAGAAAAGTTACATAGTGAAGCTTTATGGTGCATTTTATGCTATTGTAACAGGCTATACACACACATAGGATTGTGTCAAATTCAAAATCTAACTTGGATAGAAAAAAACAGGCAAATACAGAAAAAAATGGAGCCAGAGTGCGTTTTGTGACATTTTGGAGAATCGTTTTAGTCTTTTGAATCGCATTTAAGACGAAAGAGCGGAAGTTGGGGTTTCAAAATTGGCGATTGCTCCTACAAATAAAGTTGCGCACGATAAAGCACCGATCCTTTTTCTTTCAACCTGTTGCAAACGACATTACAAAGTTCAACTCAATGTTTTTGTGCCATTGCGACTATGCAGATTTTCATAAACGTAAAAATACCCAGCCAGTGTTTTGCCGTTTATTTCCCATTTCTACAAAGCTCTTTGATAGTTAAATGTTTTATCTTTTTAATTAAACTAATAGTTACCAATTATGCAGCTCAGTGGAGTCACACAGACCGAATGATCACTCCAACTGGGGCTATTATAATTATACTTTGGTTTAATTACTACAACTTCTAATCTAATGAACATATGTAATAACACAGACCTATATTTAACAACTGTGAGCTTTAAAGATGCACTGTGTAACTTTTCGGTTCAGGATAGGTCACATTTACATTACATTTATTCAGTTACAGGTGTTTTTATGGCTCAAAAATACCTCGAAAACATAAATTCTGACTGTAAAGGGTCGGTTTTCCACGGATCTGACCTGTAACTTGGCTTGGTTTGGTTTCCATGACGATAAAAAGGTTTAATGCCATACTGCGAAACATTTCATTGACACACTCTCCACTAGAAAAGTTACACAACGCACCTTTCAGCCACGTTAGAATGTCGTTACCTCCTCAAAAACAAACCCGGAGTTGAGTTTTGTTTCCTTCACTCACGTTTCAGTAACTTTCTCATCAGTCCGTCTTCATCTCCAAAGCTCAAAATGCCCCGTTCCACCTTGTGATGTCATGAAGTGCGAGTTTGCAAGTTAACGGCTCCTTTTAAATGTCGATTTTAGATCCAAATCAGGGCTGAGCTCGTGCTTATGAGTCAAGTGCGTGGCGTTTCAAAACACAGTGGAGCACTTCCTGTATTACCACATGACATCACAAGGTGGAACAGTGTTTTCTGACTATCACAAGAACTCAATCTAAATATGCAAAGTTTGTGTGTTAAAAATGTAAAACAAAACACAAATCCAGGTCGTTTTGTGATGAAAGAAGAAACTGTATTGTAAAATAGATCAGAAAATGTCGTACATGAGCTCTTTAATAAATGCGTAATATGGATCATCTTTAAATGAACTTTAAACATATAGCGAGAGTTGATTCGGTGCCGTTTTCTGGGGGCTGTGGAAGAGTGAATAATTGGACTTGTTTGATAAATGTCACTAATGCATTTCCAGGGCCTGACTGCACTTAAAGCCTGCATACACCGCGATAACGGCTTAAGTGGGTTCAGGTTAACATCTATAGAAATAAGGAATGTACAAGGTAGAAATACGACAATTATCTTAAGAGGCAAAACTTATGTGCCAAATGACTATAGAGACTGTAGGGATGGAAAAGTCACTGTAATTGCTTTAATAAGAGTTTACTGCCTCAGCATTCAAGTTTCATAATAACAATAATGCATTAATTAGGCTTTTGTCAATGAAAGAAAGACTTGAGTGGGGACATATTTTAGGCCCACACGTACACCACCTATAAAAATGAGTGTCTTGCCCAAAGACTCAATGGCAGTATCAGAATCAGAAAACTTTCAGAATCAGAAAACTTTTATAGCCATGACCAGTGAAAGTGAAGACAATTCACGAGTTAGGAACTTTTTTTGGTTTCAGCGCAACACACAACACAAAACACAAAACAATCAAATGTTCAATTTTAAAGATAAGGGCAGGAAGACTAAATCTAAATCTAAAACTTAAATAACTATATTATATAACTAATAACCTAAGGCTAACAATTAAAAAGCTATATATTTAACATCTATATTAAAATAATTATCAATGTAAGCTAAATCTAAACTACAACTAACAATTTAAAACTATATCTAAACAATCTAAAGTGCAATGTTCTGACCAAGATTTTACTTCTGCTTCAGTGTCATTTACTTATCGATTCAGTAATTGTGTTTTTGGTTGGAGACACAATGTGATATTATTGTTATACGTTGTGTTCTGACCACAGACTGTATAATGGACACAGGAAGTGAACATGGGCTCTGTTCCAGCTCCACTCACTCTGTTTCCCATTGACTTATATTGGAAAACTGTCGCCCCCTCTGTCTGCAACTCGTCATTTCGGCTTTAGATGTTCATATTAACCCCGAGGTGAGTGGTGCTGATGTGTTTAAAGAAGGGTGTTTATGCTATATGCCCCAAAACAATGTATTCAAACTACTGCACATCACATTAGGTTTGTGAAGTTGTAGCGTATTATACTGGGAGAGTCCAGGAGAGATCACTAGATTACGCAAACATGCATGGATGTCATTTAGAGTCACTTCAGGGATGTTTTGGGTGAGAAAACAGCATTATAAAATGACATTCTAGTATGTCCACTAACTGTATAATGGACATAGGAAGTGAACATGGGCTCTGTTCTGGCTCCACTCTGTTTCCCATTGACTTACATTGTAAAACTGTCGCCCCTTTGTCTGTAACTGCTGCTGTGAGCCTTGTCATTTTAGTTTTAAAATGTTCATTTTAACATTAACCTGCTTAATCTTGGTGTTTTATAGTATTTTATATCAATTTTGTCCCTAACTAAAGTTATATTCCTAATAGGGACCTCGACTCCAAATTTGACTGGAGCTGAAAGCCTAAGGTCAGGTCTACGCTGTGCGATATTTTCGATTACCATAATTTTCGGACTATAAGCCACTACTTTTTTCTCGCACTTTGAACCCTGCGGCTTATAACACGGTGCGACTAATATATGAACGGATTATTTATTTGGCAACACAGCAGATGCGAGTGCAGAAAACGCAGCTGATCCATAACCTGCCCCCGGGAGAGTCTGAAATCTGCTGAAATCCTACGAGACTCCGACAAGATCCAAGACCCGACAGCGTCTCTTTGTGCAGGAGACATGTGCAGTAGAGACGGGGAGAGACGGGGGATGTGCAGAGGAAGACGCTCGTTTGATTGGGTTTTGAACAGTTATTTTACACTTCATGCACACACCCTCCTCATGGAAAACACACCAAGAAACGCAGATGGTGCAGCTTTTAATTTAAAGGCGACTGATCTGAAGAAGGACATAAAAGCAGAGACAGCGAACTTGAAAACGTTTGTGAAGACGTGGACACCTGCGGCTTATATTCAGGTGCGGCTTATATATGTACAATTTTGAAATTTAGTCGAAATTTTGTTGTTGCAGCTTATATTCAGGTGCGCAATATTATCCTGAAATCACGGTATTTCACTCAGCCTCAGCTCAAACTTTATGGGATTGAAAGTTCACAGCTCACAATTCATGTTCCCACACTACGAACTACTTCAACAGTGCGAAACTCTCACGAGACAACTGGATTTCGAAAAGGTTTGATATTCTTGAGACTTACGAACGCTGATCAGGAGCTGGTATTAGTTAGTTCTCGTTACCCCATGTTCCCAACACAAAACACAATACATAAAACCAAACAAAAAAAAAAGTTGCACAAGTGAAAAATTTGCTCAAAAAGGGCCAAAAATCACAGCGATATCACTCTCCGTTAGTCCACTTTTTTATACAGTCTATGAATCTGACCCATCAGCTTCCCGTTAAGCAACATTTTGAGGATTTTTTTTTAGTTGCTATGGAAATGGTTTATATTTTTCCTGATTTTGAAGCATGAACTCAGTGTACGTACATTCCTAAACGTGAGTCGCAAGTTTAAACTATAAAACGTTATTACCAGCTGAGATCTGAACGCTCAAACTAATCTGAAAGTATTGTTTTGTGCCGCTTTCTCTGCTGATTTGTGGAAAGGACAGAAAATAAAACATGAGGAGAGCTCAAGAGACGCGACCCTAACGTGTTCAACAAACAGCATCAGTGACAGTGGTAATAATAGCAGAAGGATCAAACATCACCTATAACATAATAATAATGACAAATGGAGGAATAATGCAGCTTTCTGTGCACGGATCGTTCATCAAAGTAACTGCATTGTTTTTCTATTCTGTTGTATTGCATGACACAGATTCAACACAAATATTACACAATTACCAACACAAAATATGCCTGCTTTGACTTGAAAAGTGATGGACGAGGTATTCAGTTTTGTTACTTAAGTGAAAGTATCACGAAACGGTATGAAAGTAGCTGTTTAAAAATGTACTTTAAGTCATTTTGCAGGGATTTTTAGAACAATTAAAGGATGAAATGTAGTGATTCTGGAAAAAAAATTGCAGATTTTAAGTGATTCAATTGATTTCTTAATTTAAATTTAAAATTTAAAGTACAAATACGTAAAATTTGTACTTACTAAGCATTGTACTTACACTATTGTACTTCGTTAGCCACCACTGGATTTAGAGCGGCAACATAACGCTAATTTTGTGAGTTTTTATTCATTCATCTCCTCAAAAACCTACATGGAGTTTGTTTTGTTTCATCGCAAAGCTCAAAATGCTCTGTTCCACCTTGTGATGTCACGAAGTTGTATAGTTATCCAGTTAACAGCTACATTTTACGTTTAGTTCAGTAGATTTGAAGAGTAGGGTGGGGAATTCAGGAGCCGAAATCATCCAGATAATTCTCGGGAAAGTCTGAAAACACAATGGAGCACTTCCTGTATTACTTCATGACATCACGAGGTGGCACAGATAGAGGAACACTGCCAAAATATGCAGGTTTTTGTGTGTTAAATATGTGTAAAATAGTAAGACAATGTAGAACTTTTTTTTGGAAGCTCATCTGACAAAGCTGGAAAAACGTCCGCCCCAAAACTACATAACGCAGTACCACTTGACAGAACATAAATCTATATTTCTCGATGTTTTCAGCAGGCGATACTTAGGCAAATGAGGGAAAACAAAGACAGACTGTGCGAGCATATGGCCATTTGTCAGAAAGACACTAAAGATTCAACATTTTCTTAACTAAAAGCACCTGTGTCATCAAATCTACAGCTACTGCAAACAATGAAATACACTCGGAGGATACACGGGTACTCGCAGTTCTGAGGGACTCTACGATTTTTCTGACAACTTTTGCAATTACATGTTTGACGTGTTTTTTCAAATTTAAGTTTAACCAGTTTTCCAGTCGTTGTTCATTAAAAACGTTATATTTTCTCGGATCTTTGCAGTTTAACTTTACAAAGACGAGTGGATCTGGAGCTGTATCAAATTCAGAGGTTGTGATTGACTGATTTGTATTTTTTATTTTTTTTTAATGCATAAAAAATGAGAAAAATCTACATAAAAGGCTGAGAAACAGAGCAGATTTTTACAGCACCAAATTGTTACTTATTTCTGATAAGAAAAGTTACATATTTTGTTCTGAATGTTACGAGAATTTTGGAGATATTTTTTGCATTTGAGTCGTGCAAATTCTACCAAATTTCAAATACAAATTCTCCTTGTCAAGGCCTGATCTGACTGATAGTAACTCACCACCACAAATGAATAATACATGAAATTGTAATGCAACTTTGAGCGAAAAGTGCTATATATATTTTATTTGTTGGACTGTTTCAAGTTTGGACAGAGGTTTTTACGATCTATTGTCCAGTTCTAGTCCGGTCTGAATTCAAACAGACTGGAATGTAATAGTTTCATGATAAATAACTTTAATGTCGTACTGTGAAACATTAGCAAAACAATCCAATATCTATGAAGACATTGACATAGACCGTCCACCAGAAAAGTTACACGTTGCGCCTTTAATGTGCAACTTTTTAAACCAACAAAATATTTTTTCATGAAATCAAATGTCCTCTTTCTAAAACAGTTATTATTGTGTTGAAAAATCAGCTTCTTCCCCACATCAGAGCTCAGAATCCATTATGGCTGTCAACAATGGAACAGCACACGCACACCTCGTTATAATGGGGCAATAATCCTCAAATGGCATTGATTTTGGAGTCTATCTGTCAGAGAGAGAACCACAGCCGAACGTCTGCGCTAATGAAAAACAGACTCGTGTGAGCAAATTGAGGATTGGGCTAAAAACTATTTGTCTTTTTAACGGCTCGGAGAAAACGGATTTGACTTGAGAATTTTTGCATAAATGTATAAATGATTGTGATGGATTTTACCGGGCTCTGTGGAAGATTTCTCAAATGGAGTATCAGAATTATCAGATGGAAATTTAAAATCATATATGTTTTTATTTTTTATTCAGGGCTAAACCAGGTCTAGTAAAGCACTAAACCAAGTCTAACCAAGGACTAAACCAGGTCTAGTAAAGCACTAAACCAAGTCTAGCAAAGCACTAAACCAGGTCTAGTAAAGCAGTAAACCAAGTCTAACCAAGGACTAAACCAGGTCTAGCAAAGCACTAAACCAGGTCTAGTAAAGCATTAAACCAGGTCTAGCAAAGCACTAAACCAAGTCTAACCAAGGACTAAACCAGGTCTATTAAAGCACTAAACCAAGTCTAACCAAGGCTGTGGTTCTCTGATCTGGCCCCTGTGGAGTCCTAGTTTCTTTGCGTACCAGTTCCTGATCCTCTGCAGGTTTACTTACTCATGTATCTGGACAGGGCCTTACCGAAGGGGGTTTTGTCCATTCACAATTGCCATTTCCATACCGACTGGACCCTTAAACTCATCCCACAGGTCGTCCATGGTCGTCATCATGATCTTCGCCATCAGGTCCACAGTCACGATGAGTCTTTAGCCGGCGAGAGGAAGCACTGAACCACAAAACAGTTGCTCTTCTGCTTGGCCATCTCCTCTTCATTCCAGGAGTCTTCCTCGGTCTCCTACCCAAGGCTTGCAGTGTTGGTGGTTGATTGAATTGTTCTGGGGACTATCAGATCTTCAAGGAGACATTTGGTGGTGGATTTTTGTCATTGTAGCAAACTTTGTGCTAACTGCGAGGAAGCTACAGCTCAAAAAAGCCGCAAAGAACCGCTGCATCGGTCGAGTAAACAGTGTCTTGCGTCTGTGGAGTGTGAGAGGTGAACAGAAACCACATAATACCAGCTATTGTCTGTGCAGCTGATGTTTATCTGGCCCCACCACGTCTATAGTTGATGGATATTAATTATTTCTTTTTTTTGGTCATCATAATTACAAGGCTGCAGCATCTCTATAATGTTATTTTGACAATTTGAAACAATAAAAATCCTCCATACATCTTTAAAGTAAAAAAAAACTTGCAATTTGATGTATTGTGACAGTTAACACTATTACTGTAAGAGTTTTGATGATACAACGTCACAATATTTCAGTTCTTGTTAAATCCCTAGTGTTAAACAACAGAAAACACAGCTCCAGGTCCATTTGTGATGAGGAAACATTAAAACACAGATCAGAAACTAGTGTAATATGGGCCTTTAACATGCACTGTATAGAATGTTAAGTAGTCCTTCATTAGAAAACCATTAATAAACCTATGCAACGAATGATGGGAGATCAATATGAAAATGTATAATCGATACAGAGTCATTGGTTTCTTTGCTCCATCAAACAGGATATAGATGAATCACGTCTGGTAAAACGCTGAAAATCTATAAAGTACTAGATCTTTGTCATCATTTCAGTAGAGACATTTCTCATTCGAATTATCTCACAATATGTTAGCGTTCAAAATTACCTTCTTCATCAGAGTTAGCAAAAAAGTCATTGTTTCTGAAGCACGCAATTTGTCAGCCCAATGTTTATAATGTTTTCTGCCAAAAAAAATCAAAAATCCAATAGCTCTTTTTCATTCGGGTAATTTATATGCACCTTTAGAGACAGGGAACAAAACTTGACAGAATTTTAAAGGTGCGCTGTGTAAGCCCTCCAACCAAAAAGTTACACAATGCACCTTTAATTGACGTAACATGTCTGACTCTGTGGAGATAGGCGAGTCACCTGAAGACATATTGGTTAACATTCAAGGCAAATCCCCACGGAGGCTGGCAGGTGGTGAATTCATGGGTAAGATTTGTTTTTCAAGGTTAATTAGTGCAATAAAGACACTCATAAAGACATGAATTATATATTTGAGTCCATTGTCGAGCAGCGTGGAGGTTTTATACGTGTTTTGGACCAACCTTGGACGACCTTCAGACAGAAAACACTAAATTACTTACTTGTTTATATTTGTCGTATGCATATTTTTCTTGTAAAATGTTAAATGTTAAGATTAGAGCTGCAAATAAAGTCAGTGCTGTGGTTTATTGTGATATTCTTGTGTAGCAGTGATGGGAGAAGTACTTTATTTTGATACTTAAATACAAGTGCAGCTACTGGAGCAAAAATAAAAAAGTAAAACATGAAAAAAATGAGTAAAATTTGCCATATATGTATGAATTTATATGAATTTTGTTGAATCAATAGTTTTATTTTCCTCGCAGGTTTGATTTGCATATTTTAGTCAGTGGCAGAGCGTGGCCTCAGGACCAGGGCCAGCTGTCCATACAGATACGACACATACAGATGCACAGGCTTATAGATGCCAAAGTGAATATATGGGCCCGGGCTCACCTGAGGAGGGGCCCTGGAGGAGGCAGAGCCAACACACTTTAATGCACAGAGACCACACGCACTGCTGATTCTCCAATATTTAATGCTTTTGTTCACTACACTGACTGCCTCACTGCTTAAACGCATAAAACACCCATCACAATGCATCGTCTGATTGATACGACCAAACAAGTGCACACACCGAGTAAGAACGCACACGCACATCACTGTCAACAACTGAACACAACTAGAATTAACATGTTTTAACTTTGTGTTTTCTCATTAGGCCATAATCCAACTTACTGCACATAAAGCGTATGATCAACCTGCGCCTCCCTCACTACTGCTGTCTGCAACAGACGAGTACTTTGTTGGGTACATGTCGCCATCTGATGTGTGATCCAACCATGAAGTGTAAATCCATAAATCCAACAGTTCATTAATCCAGAGCTCCATGCGGTCCCAGTGTCAGGGAATCCTGTGCTAGTAGGCTGTTTTTATAAACGCTCTTCTGAACATTTCATTAGAATAAACTGCTCCTCTGAAAAAATAATCCCATTATCTGTCCACAAATAAAGTTCAAATGAAAGCACGTTCTATATTTTACTTTTAAACTCACTGAGGCTAACAAACACTCTGGCACCAACTGCTGGATTGTCCTGTCATGACAGGACAGGACTATAGGATAGGCCTATAGGACAGGACTATAGGACAGGACTATAGGACAGGACTATAGGACAGGACTATAGGACAGGACTATATAGGACAGGACTATAGGACAGGGCTCTAGGACAGGACTCTATAGGACAGGACTATAGGACAGGATGCTGTCTGCAACAGACGAGTACTTTGTTGGGTACATGTCACCATCTGATGTGTGATCCAACCATGAAGTGTAAATCCATAAATCCAACAGTTCATTAATCCAGAGCTCCATGCGGTCCCAGTGTCAGGGAATCCTGTGCTAGTAGGCTGTTTTTATAAACGCTCTTCTGAACATTTCATTAGAATAAACTGCTCCTCTGAAAAAATAATCCCATTATCTGTCCACAAATAAAGTTCAAATGAAAGCACGTTCTATATTTTACTTTTAAACTCACTGAGGCTAACAAACACTCTGGCACCAACTGCTGGATTGTCCTGCCATGACAGGACAGGACTATAGGATAGGCCTATAGGACAGGACTATAGGACAGGACTATAGGACAGGACTATAGGACAGGACTATAGGACAGGTCTGTGGCCCAGGCCTCGGGCCGGAGCTGAGCCCACAGCTGGCCTGGAGGCGGGACTAAGCCAACACACCAGTGCTGGTGTTTGCCTGAAATTCTGATTGGTCAGTTTTAACACTTGGGCCAGAAGTTTGCAGATGGAAGGCCCAAGGAAAGAGAAGGCATTTCTGAGCATGTAATTTTAGATTTTAAAATGCAAAATTCTGATTTAACTGATGTAACAAAATAATTAGTTTTACACTTTTAGTTGAAATGTGACTGCCAGCAGACCCCGCTGGCCCTGATGGCCTCCAGATTTTAGTTTGCTCAATGAACAAGTCATTGACCTCACTGGCTGTTCTGCAGGTCTCAAAGAATGACAAAAAATATACGTTTCAGTCAAAAATCTAGTTTGGTAAAAAATACAGGTATTTTCTCTCAAATGTCATTAAGTAAATAGTATCTTCTTTAAACTGTACAGATACAGGTGCCTTTTAAACTTAAGTACACGCTTTACCATTTTTACTTAATTACATTCCACCACAGATACTGTGTTTCAAACTGTGTTATCACGACAGGCCTAGAAAAGTTGTTTATGTCAAACAACAGCTATAATCCCTCATTTGGGTGGCAGCTGACAATCCTCTAACTCTTAATAATTGAACCATCTGAATAACCATGAGAAACACTGTGGTCCTGAGCCAGGAGGCTGCAGTGTGCAGCCTGTTTCTCTCCAGCTGCAACACCCAAACTGAAAAACAAGAGCAACTCTGGAATATACAGATAAGATTAAAGTTTCACTATGTCACTTTTCAGCCATTAAACCAGACCTGATGTGTTACTTGATCTGGTAGTGTCAGGCTTGTCTCCATGGAGACAGAAAGGTTTAATGCCACACTGTGGAACATTTCAAACAATAATACTTCCATGGAGAGATGTGGAACATTTCAAGCAGTAATACTTCCATGGAGACAAACACATA
>KN492772.1:6454-20830 GCA_000787155.1 Scartelaos histophorus
GAAACACAGGTGCAGTTAAAAATGGTCGCACTATACTTTCTATGGTTACCAATGGGCAGGCAAAACTCTTCATCCAGTTTATGGTTGTTGCATCAGGTAAGGCATCCAGTTTAAAAATCTGCTAGATCACTGAATGGAGGCTACACTTGAGTTTATGGTGGCCAGGTCTGCATAAATCTATGTTTGACATTTATATTGAGCATTTTAATGTACATGAATTGGCTACAACCTTAAAAAATATGATGCAACTGAGAATAACCTTAAAATTATTTTATTTTCTAAAGCATGGTTAGGATATTAATCAAATTCTGAGTAATATGAACAAAATATTGATATTCGAAAACATGTTCACGTTGGATTGCAAAACACTTCAGAAAATATGCCAAAAAAGAAATTAAATAAATCTGATTAGATTAAGAGTAATTTTAAAGAAGTTTAAAAATCAGCAGTTATGTGACACCACATGACATTTTTAACACTTTAAGTACAAAAAAACATACAGAATAACTAATGATTTCTGAAAAAATGATTTGCCTCCACGGAGGTCAGGTATGTGAGGAATTATTATGAAACTTAAACTTTTCTATCTGAAGAAATTGCAATTCCACAATCGTCATGTCATTGATCCATATATGTAAGCATGTATGTATGTATGTACTGTATGTGTGTATGTATGTATGTATGTATGTATGTATGTACTGTATGTATGTATGTACTGTATGTGTGTATGTATTTATGAAAATATGAACCTGTGAGGAACAATGAGTAGGAGCCATGTTTTTGGAGGTTGTGTTTGAATTAGCATTAGCATTGTACATTGTTTGTGTGTGACCATGATTAGTCCAAATGTCATATATTTGTAACTGTCCCGTCATAGAGTCTGGACTGGAGTGAGGATTATTTCTCTGAACAGAACAGAACACTGTGAGATAAAGTCTTCTCTTGTTTGGTGCCATGGTAAAGTTCAAAGAGGCATCAGTTGATCTGCAGTTCTTGAGTCTGACTGCAGTGTACAGAAGTCTGGAGACAAAATGGAAAAAGGTTTCAAAAATAGAGAGAACTGTCTGATATGTTAATGCTATTTTTGTGTCACGTGCAGCTTTAAGTAACATTGGTTCTGTTGTTATACAGATGTGAAAAGTCCTCAAAAATTTGTCATTGTATATTAACATACAAAGGAAGCAGGGATTATGGACGTCATTAGATTAAGGTAAAGCAAACTTCTTTTCACGTGTATGCAGAAGTTTGCATACACGTGAAAAGAAGTGTATATGCCAATCTGTGTATTTGAAAAGTACAAAAACATTATAGACTTTAAGTAACTGTGATGTAATGATTGTTACCATCATCACAGTTACCACCATTGTTTGAGAAGCTGTTTAGGACGGCGTTGTACGGCTCAGCCCTGCAGACCTGATGACACGTGTTTTCTTATGAAACCTATCACAGTATCGCATTATTTACTTTATTTATTATTGTGAATATCTGAGAATATGTTACAGTTAAACCATGTAATATGTAACATGTTTGTTCTTCCTTCTGTGACAGAAATGGCAATGGTCTTGAAGTTGTTTCAGCTGCAACGGGTTGGGCCAGATTGGATTGTCACCACTGGCCACATGATCCGTGCACTGCTGGAGTGGAAGAAGTCCCGACATGCTCAGTGAGCTGCATACTCTTTAAAACTGTAATACGCCTTAACATTAACATGTACAAGCACAACTGTATATATTTGTGTATGCTTTCAGACAATGGAGGTTCAAATTATGGAGGGCTGAGGTGGGCAAAAACATATTTTGTATTTAGTCTATTTTCTATTTCTTATTCTGATCGGACAATGTAACACTTTCTATAAAGCAATGGCACTTCTATGTACTAACCTTTTGTGCATTGTCTCAGGTGTGTTTGAGGCAGCGAGGTTGGTCATTAACCCTAAAAACATCCCTGAGACCTTTAGGTAAGTGCCTTGATGAACAATGTTAATTATAATAGATTTTACATTACAACTAACTTTGACTCTTTTACAAAAGCACCCAAGGCTCACTGTCCCAGAATGTAGAGGAGATGCCTTCTTCAGTCGAGGGATGTGATCCCTGACCTCATGTTCAGCCTGTGGAGGCCTCCTGTGGATGCTCCATATTTTAGCATGCCATCCAGAGGGCGTTTGAAACTGCATTTCAATGGCCCAGGCTGACCTGCATATACTTGAAAAATCTCCATGGTCTATTAGTGCTACTTTTATCATTGTTATCGGGACCAAATGGTCTGGAACTTCATGGCAAAAATCTTTCAGATGTTTCTAGGAAAGCAACTTTCTCAAAATCTCAGGACCTACTCAAAATGTTTGGGCCATCACCATTGCCACGGCTGATGAAATCTGTCAGCTATTTTGAAATATACACTCAGGAGCCAGTCTAGTTCCCTGGACAGTCAGAATCACTTGCTCTCTTTAACTCTGGGCACCCTCACAGTTAACCACCAAAGGAAACCAGCTGGGACGAACACTAATACTGAACCAATTCCTGAAGTTGGTGAGATCTCTGCTGTTGAGCTGATACCTGATCCCGACCAGATTCCTGATGCAGAAATCTCCTGTCCTAGACTGATTCCTGAACTCTCTGATCCAGTAGAGGCTCTTGTTACAGCAGAGCCTGGGGTAGTCGAGACTCATATAACGGACCTTCCTGATGCGGTAGAACTCTCTGATACAGTAGAGCCTGATGAAGTAGGGCCCTCTGGTACAGTAGTGCTCCTTGATACAGTTGAGACTCCAAATACAATAAGGTACATAGTAGAGGCTCATAATACAGTAGAGCAGGGGTCTCCATCCACCGGGCCACGGACCGGTACCAGGCCATGGGTTGTTTGGTGCTGAGCCATGACAGTGCAAACTCCCGCTCCTATACACCACGCGGACATCTATTATTCAAAACATGTAACTTTTTGGTTGAGGGTTTGTCACCTGCTTTTTCTGTGGATATTCTATGGATACATCAATCTGCCTTTTAATGTTTCTCAATATGGCATTAAACAGCTCAACTTTACATTTATTCAAGTATAGGTGGTTTTATAGCTCAAAAATACCTATAACTTGGTCTGGTTTGGACAGACAGAAGACAGAAAGATTTAATACCATACTGTGAAGCATTTCAGACAAAGCAATGACATTTTTATGGATAAAAATCTGACAGACCCTCCACCAGAAAAGTTACATAATTCACCTTTAGCACATGGTGCTGTTTTGGGGCTTTTGTTCATGCTCAGTTCAGACCTTGGGGCGTCTCTTTCTAACGGTTAGATCTATTGTGCTCTGCTTAACAAATGTGCCTAAGCCCACACAGACAGACTTGTGTGCAAACAGTAAAACTATAGCCCTATAGGTAAGATGCACTGGCAGATGTGGTGTATGGTGCGTTTAGGTCTCTAGCCTGATCTCATTTAGACCACTCTGTCTGCTGTTAATTAGCTTTAACTTGTTTAGGAAACACACATTGTCCCTGGTCTATTCTTTGTCTGCAGCTGGGATGTCCTGCAACCATTAAATGCACCACAAATGTCTCTGCTACAGGTGACTATTGTCCTCAGGTCGTATAAGACACAATACAACTAAATACAACTGGTGTCGTGGACTTTCTCACAATAGAAATGAAAAGAAAGCTGCAGGTCGCGTGGAGTCTGTCACATGTTAGCTCAGTGTACAAGAACAGCCGAGTCCGTCCAAACAGGAAAACAATTTTTGTATTATCATTATTTATTTATTTTTATTTATTTATTGTCTAAATGAACCTAATAAACGAATATGAGCATAACACAAACCCTCTATTTCACCTTTATTTAAATCTGTAGTAACCAAAAGCCCTAACTTACCAATATCAATGTTATGGAATTAAGTACCTGGCCTAGCTACAGGTCAAACATGTGGAGAGACAAGCCTGCTAAGAATGTAAGTTTTTTATTAGTAAAAACAATTATTTTAATGTAGGAAAGTCCAAGTAAAGCAACATTCCTTCCTCAAGAAAAGTTATTAAGTGCACCTTTAATACTGGGGCGCTTAATTTTCAGTGAAACAAAAAAGTAAGTATATCAAACAAACTCTTAAGTACATTGAAAATATACATGTACATGGGCTTTAAAACAGCTTGGAAAAGTGAAACAAGGTGGACTACCCTGACAGCCAATCAGCCAATCAGTTCTCACCAGGCTTGAAATAGATAAAAAGTGTATTAATTAACAATCAATTGTATAATACACTTTCTGGAAGGTGGAAAAAGTACTTATTATGAAAAAAATGTGGGTAGGCTACTTCAAGTTTAATTGCACCATTGAACAAGCTGTAATACAACATGATACAACATAATATTTATCCACACAAGCAGTCTCATTCTACAGCACGCACAATACCTGTGGGTGTCATGGACTCGGACAATAACAGTGAAAGGAGAGCTGTAGGAGTGAGCGGGTCGTGTGTAGTCTGTCATAGATCTGACTGTAAACAGGTGACTCTTCTGTTTAAACTTACTGTATAGGCGAGGTTACACATTCACTCTCCTCTTCTGTGGAGCGACTCTCTGTGTCTGGCTCTGGTTTCCTCTGGCCCCGTTTCTGCTCTGGCCCCACCTACAGTAAGTGTGTGAAAGTGGCTGTGTGCATCCTCTCATCAACTCACCTGTACCCGCCTTTGAAGACACTGGATATGACCATCAGTTATGACAAGAAAACACAAGAGGTTAAGGTGTTTGTATGTGTGTTACCGCCAAAGCAGAGTTAACAGGTGCCCACGACATTTGACCCAATATTCAGTCAGACCCGTCTCCAGATCTTCAGTCAAGTCAATATTGTGTTTGCAGTACCGGTCAGGAGAACGACCCTATTGTGCATGTGTTTGGGTTAATGAGAGAATGCAGAGGTCACAGAAAACCCAGAGTGACACAGAGAGATCATGCAAACTCCACACAAGTTGGGTTCACCTCATATTATAATCCCTACAGTTTATACAGGTCAGAATTGTATGGTGAAATTTGTTGTTATATCTCTGTAATTTCTGGTCCTATCTACATAAGACAAAACTGGCACCATGTTCTGTCTTCTCTGTCAGTATAAAACATACAACTTTTCTCTTGCCTCTTCCAAAGGCATTATTGTTGTCAGTTGAAAGTACATTTAGACATTTACATTTCAGGTTTGTGGACCCAATCCCAAACAATAATTGGTGAGGTTAAATGTGGATTTCTATTTTGGATATTTCTGCCAAAAACAGTAAATCTTCTATAGAGTTTTATAAAGGCATTCCCCATCATTTGCAGTTATGATATAATCAAACAGAATATGAACATGAAATAGAGAAATTATTGTTAGGGCATTCACCGCCAGCTTAGCCCTTGATATCTTAGCCTGCATCATCAGAGGTATAATACTCCCTACAGCAGAAGCATGTGCAGACTGGACTGACTTGAACACTATCATAATGTCTCAAGGGTTCCTTCTCTTTGTGCTGAGTCCTGCACTGATGGTAAATAAACTTGTTATGCTTCTTGTCTTCAGCTCTTGGGCAACTAGACTGTATTTTACTACAGTTAGTTGCATAACAAAAGTTTGCGAGCAAAGTTATTTGTATATTGCCATTATAGGATGTAATCCCTCATTATGTAGCCATTGTAAACTTGGATGTCAGAAATGCTTTTATTCTAGTGCACCATAAGGGCCTTTGATAATTCACCTTAAATGATACCTTTTCCTTTCCTTTGGGATCAAGGCTCTATTGTGTAAAATGTGCAATCACAATCACATTATTACACACATATTGTACAGCAGCAGTGAGGATTTGTATGAGAGGAAACCAGGAGTCGGGCCTCAGTGTTGGGACAGTGGAGGAGGGGAGTGTGGAGGAGGAGGGGTAAGAAGGGGAGGCAGGGACGAGAGGGAGTCTGGACATCTAAAGATTAATTATGAATACATTTACAAGTACATGCAAGTACATGAGAGAAGCAGTTTCTTTGTCATCCTATTGTTGCTGCTGAAAAATGTGTCTGTTTTTAGCTTATTGTTATACTGAGAGCTATGCCCATTTCACTTTTCAGACTGAGGGGCTTTATGGAGACAAGCAGGTGACACCACCAGGTCAAACTTCAGGTCAGCTCTGTGAGAAACAATGCATTTTTTAAACATAGATAAACATAATTCATCCCTGGCAGGGACATTCAGTTTTCTAGAAGTGCCATACAGGAGACTAGAAGAATGCGAAATGTCCACCTCAAAAACGCCAAGTGTTTCCTAACAAACAATAAATATCTGTTAGACTACCAAAGTATTCCAGGGAATACTGGTTTTGGCATAAAAAAAGAATTAAAACTCCTGTTAGTGTACTACCATATTTACATATAGTTTAATGAACCTAAACAGCAAACATGATTGTTAGGAAACAAATTGTGCCATTATTACAAGCCCTGGTGCTTCCACCGGTCCCTGAAAAGAACTGTATGTTTATAACCGGTCCTTCCGTGAAAAAAAGGGACAACTGATCTATTTTACACACAATTCTTAAAACCACTTTCCCCCTTTTTCAATCTATTGCTATACAAACATGAGAACTGACCATTACATTCATATTTTATAAAACGGACCCGGCAGATATTGATTGTGGCTCATTGAAATGAATCTGTGGTTGGGGACATTAAAAGCTTGTATTGGCCCTTATGTGTTATGTCTAAGTCCTTTTCCCATTCACCATAGTGGGACTGCCACTGCTGCTGTAATTCTCCATTGTACTCACCCGGGATCATGTGACAGCAGGCAGACTCAACCCGGCGCCTAAACGCTTCTGTGGGGTCACCGCGGGGTCGTCATGTGGCTAACAGGCCCGGCGGCTAATACACGAGCTAACACACACGCTGTATTTGCAGCTAAAGACAGAACAGATAAATAAACAGTGACAGTGACATTAACTGATTCTCCAGGTTCAAATGCAGGACATGTGCTCAGTCTGACTTCACTTATAAAACATGTTTAGGGTCAAATATGGAGCATGCAGTATTAATTTATTGTAAATCCAAGTGAAAATGAGGACAAGTATGCTGTTTTGTGTTGAGTGTTTTGTAACATATGGCGTACAATGGTTCTCATATATATATAACCAGAACTATCAGTGATAAATCAGACTGATAGATAAGCTAGATAGGCTAGATAGACAAATAGATAGTTTAAATCATTATTTTAAAGTCACACTATGTAGCTTTCACATGATGATTGTATCCATGGAGGTGTTATTACTTTGCATGTACATAGGCTTTGCCAGTTTTTGAAATTACATATGTGTTTTATTGTTAAAATATATTGGAAAACGTGCATTCTTATTGTGAGCAGGGTCACCTCTCCACATGAAACTTGTTATGTACCGTATTTTTCGGACTATAAGGCGCATCTAAAATCATGACATTTTCTCAAAAATCAACAGTGGCCTTATAATCCAGTGGCCTTATGTATGACCTTTGGTTGTGTTTAACCTCCAACTGATTTTATGTTGTCCACATTACGGCTAATAACATATTACTGGGCGAGTCAGAAGGAGTAATATGTTGGCGACATATACGGCGACATATAATTCTGCCGTGTGCATACCGGTAGTTCTGCCGTGTGCTGTACAAGGACCCAAAATGCACCTGTTAAGAGACATGCACCATGCAGATTTCAGGTTTTGTATTTTTGTGTTAAAACTAAACAATGTTGAGAGGGATCAGGGCATGTTTGATGCCCAAATCACCCAACTGTTAATAGGTGTCCCTATTTAGCTAAATATAGAAAACTATGCTTGAAAATGACATAATGAAAATTTTGTCTCCCTATACTGGATATATTATATAACTTAGGTCAATATAACAGACAATATAACAGAATTGAGCCGTCTCTTACCTAATTTTTGTTTTGATTTGCCCTGACTTGGCCTGCTCCTCTCTGTTAGCTCAGCGCTTGTTATTGATTTGGTTTTAGCTTTAGCTTTAATAAGGCTGAAAGAGCTGAAGCTAGCGAGTGTATCGTATTTCATAATGTTTACATGTGCTCTCTATTACCGTAATGTGTCTGAACACTTAACTAATGCATTGAAAACAGGGCTCTGACCACAATAAACAGCATTAGTGAGAGCTGTGTCCACTTAACGGCCCCTCCCCTGCTGCTAGCCTAGCGCACTCAGGCTAACTGTGTTAGCGCGCCTCATTCCTCTTAGTGAGCGCGGAGAATTGAAATGTAATTACCGCACCGGGGTCAAATGAAAAGGGTTTCTCTCAGTGTCTGAGGTCCATCTCCACTCAAATGAACCACACTCACTGTGTTAATGTCCATCAAGTGTTTGGTTTAGCAGTTTTAAAACAGAAGGTCCTTTGCATGACCAGCCAGTCCCTTCTACATTCTGACTGAATCTGAAAGGTCTGGAACTGAACCAGAGCATGAAAAACCTCTATTAAGCCACACTCTCAAATGTAGAAGATTTCAAACATGCTCATATCAACTAAATGGATCATTTCTTTTACCTGTGATAAGTGATAGTCTGAAACAATCTGCAATGTTGCTTAGTCCTCTGTGTTGTTGTCTTTTTCTTTTCTCTTTTTTTACTCCTAACAGACCATGAATCTCTCTGGTTAATCCACTGGTCAATCATAGCCACTGGAATCGGGGAGACAGGAGATGGTTCAAGACCCATTGATCTTGTACAGTTTTGTCAAAGCGTGTGGTTGTGGCTGCATAGGTAAGCAGTTCTTACCACAGCAAACTAGCAAAATATATAATATCATGCAACAACAGCTAGTGTTGTTCCAAGCAGTGAGCAGGCTGAGGGTGCTCTTGGAAAAAGGATCAATCATTCATTCATTCTTTCCTTGGACCTTCAAATATAGCAAATGACCACTGAAGGTCTCAATGATTTACAAATGAAAGGTGTGCTATGTAAATGATGGAGGGTCACCGCCTGTCAGAGATATATTATCATTATGTTGCCTGGAATGTTCCACAGTATAGCATTAAACGTTAAGGAGACAAGTACATTGGAATAGACATTCAGATCTGCAGAAAAGCAACCTCACTCACAGTAAGAATGCAGAGGAAGATACATTTTTTATTCATAAAACACCTGTTATTGAATAAATGCAAGATAGGTGTCATACTAAAGCAATAACATGCAGGTGGTAGACTCTACTTGGCACTCTACTAGAAAAGTTATGTAGTGCACCTTTTAACACTGTCATGCACTCCTATAGTTGGTGTATCGGACATCTTAAATACGAAATGTAGCATATTTTAAATCTTGATTTCTTGAGTCTATAGTAAATCTGATGTTTTGAGCAAGTGCGTTGTTAATCTAATGGCTCCTCAGACAGTGCACTCTCCGGACACAGAGGTTATCTCGTGCTCCTCTGCTCGCTGCTCTTAAAGGAGATGTGTCCAGATAGCTCCTCTGAATCTGATTATTATCGTAAGTGGCACGGCCGGACATACTGGTCATGTGCCAATCCCTTTATCAAGCCTTTGGAAGAAACAAATGTACTGAATTAGAGACTTAACTTAAAGATACAGTAGGGCACACAGGTGATGTGCCAGCTCCAGAAAGTCACATGCTGAACCTTTAAAGGAACAGTATCGTTTTAAGAATAATCCACAAATGAACCTGGGTTGCCAGTTCCTTAACATGCAGATAGAGACACAAGTCTTCTCATTTTCAGTACAGTGTGTTCTACAGGTACTACAGCAGTGGTACCGTTTGTTTGGGTGCAGGTGCTGGGGTTTAGTTAGTGAGGATTTAGATCAGAGAGACTTGCCTGACAGTGCCATCCATCCAGTTCCTTGTATATTACATATACAGGAAATGTCACTATTAAGAGATTAAGATAACATTGTCAGGCAACTGAATTTCATCTCTGAAACTGGCAACCCAAATGAGAGACTTCTGTGAGGCTTATTCTGTTTTCTAACTGGATAATCAGCTTGAAAACTAAAACACTAAAAAATAACAAAAGTATCATGACCAGTGTCCAATTGAGTATTAAAGTATTAAAGGTCATACTTTATACAAAAATGTACTCTTCTTAGTCATAATGTTGTTACCTCATCAAAAACATACCCGGATGATTCACACATATTTGAGAGATCATTTAGTATTAGTCTGTTTGCATTTCCAAAGCTCAAAATGCTCTGTTCTACCTTGTGATGTAATGAAGCAGTAGTTTTCAAGCTAACTACCGTTTATCATGTTTTTAGTCTACTGGGGGCAATCCCAACACTGAAATCATCCAAATGACTTTAGTGAAGGTGTATGAAGTATAAAAACACAGTGGAGCACTTATTAGCACATGGTCACAGGGTAGAACATACATGAAAGGAACAAAACACAACTCCAGATATGTTTGTGATGAGGAAGCAACATTGAAACATACTAGTAGGTCAGAAAATGGCATAATGAAGGCCCTTTAAGTCTGAAAACACATTTTAGGACAAATCTTGCTTGAGTTGCACGAAAACAACAACAAGCGTCAATGAAAAGCAGATTTATGTTGAGATTCCATCTGTCTTTCACTCATTGATTTACAATAGCCTTTACAATCCATTACTAACCCTGTAAGTACTGCACAAGTGTCCTCTTTAACCATGAGACCCTTTACACTTACAGCTCTGATAATCCTTGCTCATTTAAAAGTCTTTTTCGCAGTCAAACCTATGGATTGTGGCTGATGGATGTGAATTGACAATGCTTCACTGGAGATAAGTCTGCAGGTACTAACACTGTTTCTGTAGATCCGGGTCTCCATATGTCTGTCCTAATCCAGTTACAGAAATGGGAGCACCATCATGGAAAACCTGTGCATTTTATTTAACTTTATTTGAATTATTTCACTGTTTAGCACAACTATCAGGAGCTGAAACCATACAATTTTAACTCAATGTACAAGATTTAGCCTAATATTTTATCTCTTTTGTTCTATTTGTCTAGCGTGGGATCCAGCTGGCTCTCTCAGTATTTTCTAGACACTGCTTCATCTGCATCTCGAGCCAAACTCTAAGCCATCAGGTACATTTATGCTGAAACAATACTGAAACGGACAAACTCGTTGGTCATCTATCATTTAGTGTTATTCTTTTAGGCATAAATCTGCATTGTGTTTTAGTCCCTCACGTATTATTTATTATCTTTTATCCTTGTAAGCAGCCTTGTTTGTTTTGAGACATTATTGTGCTTGTCCTTGATTGGCTAATCCACCTGTCAATCACAGACATCTGAACTCTGGGATCTAAAACCAGTAGGCACATGTCCAGACTAGTTGTTGGCCCAGCAAATTTGTCAACTAGAGCTTGTAGAGGCTTTTTTTTCAGGTTCATCTCCAGCAATAGTAATATAAGTCTAATAGATGTGACATAGGCTAATGCTGAATGAAGTTTATACACAGAAGCTTCCACCGGTGAATGCTTACATCGTCACAAAGATCCTGGATGAAAAGTGGCTCCATGCTTTATGAGAACCAAAACAAAATGAAAAGGGCTTAATATTGTGAATCACCCACCTGACAATCCAAATATTACAAATATTAAATGAGCAGACCGCAACATAACAACAATAAATTTGCCATGAACTAAAAAAACTAAAACTCAATTTGAGACTATGGTGACTGACCCAAGCTGAGGACAGTACGGTTATGGAATCCACTGATGCTTCTGTGCGTCTTGAGGAGTTAGATGTTGGCCGTTAGCGTGGTTAGCATCCTCTTACAGACGGGGTGTTATCTGGTCTGGTCTCCTGGGAGCACTTTGTAACGACACTTGGAGCATCTGTCACTGTGAATGAGTGATGGGAGCGCTCATTCACTTACTAAAGACACTGCAGTTAGACGAACAGTTGGGCTTCTTCCTGTTGGGACTGATGAGGAGTAGAACCAGCAACTCAGGGATTTAGACAAAGGGACATCCTGGGGTCTATAACAGGGCTGAGAGGGAGACATGGGCTTAACAAACATTCACTCTCACTCACCTCAAGTTCTCCCCCCAAGTAATGTATTCTACATTACTGATATGAACATTGATTGTAGCTTGAGAAGTAGTTGCCGTAGTTACAATAGTTCCTATGATTGGCCATCGCAGAAACACAAGGGATTTTGTGCCGACAGTAGCACAGTTGGTACAATGTTTGTCCACTGATCTAAAGGTTGGTGGTTTGAATCCTGTTTTTGACCGAAATGTCATTGGTAGAGTGGTCAGATCCACTGAAATATATAGGTTGGTGGTGCGATTTCAACTCCCACAGATGAGTTGTTGTGTCCTTGGGCAAGACACTTAATCCCCCTTGTGAGTGATTCCTTGATGTGCCTTGAAAGTGGAAAAAAATGCAATATAAAAATGTGACTGTAGCATTTTACCACAAAACATTTAGTCCCAGCGATCCTGGAGCAGATCCTCCGATCAGCACCACTCACTCACCATATTCATACTAGGCAATATGTGTGAAGTGTTGTGCATAAGGACACAACAACAGATATTTGAGCAGGAATTGAACCTCTACTGGTGAACGAGTGCTCAAACCACAGAACCACTATCAAATATCCTTGAGACTGTAAAAAAGGTTTGTGGAGATATTAGCCTTTAACATGCTGTTACGGTAACATGAGCAGAAGAACAGGCTGCAGTGCATTGTGGACATGGGCTCACAGGACGCCTCAGAGGATTTGGACATGAAGAGCTCATGAGGAACATGGCTGTGAGTTTCAGCCAGGATAAACTGTGTGCATGTGGATGTGGTGAGTAATGTTGAGTGGCTTGGTCAGTTCACTATTATTTGTTATGAGTTGATTTTGATGTAAATTTGTGCCTGCGCTGTGTGGATGTGGACATTTTAATTTTAATGTTTTAAAAAGGCAACTTTTCACATTTTTGTATAAAGTAGTGACCAAATTAATCTTCTTGTTTAATTTAGCTCCATATATCAGATATTTTCTAAAATGTAGCTGTTAACTTGAAAACTACCACTACATGACATCACAAGGTGGAAAAGAGCATTTTGTGCTTTTGAGATGTAGACAGAATAAGAATAAAGGTTTACTCAGACATGTGTGAATGAAACAAAACACAACTCCAGGTATGTTTTTGAGGAGGAAAAAGCTTTATAACATGACTCAAAGCTCACAATAGTCAATTTTGTGTAATATAGGATGTTGTATGTTATCAGATTGAGTTTTGTTTATTTCACTATTCATTTCATGATTTGCAAATACTTTACATGAGTTGATCCCTCCCTATCTGAAGTGATTTGACCCAATAGTAAAATAACCCTGGTTAGGTAGAATAAGTGCAGAACAAAGCATCGATATATCGGACACGGGAGCCGACTGTTCCTTTTATGGGATGTGTTGTTTTATTGAACTGTTGTAGTTTGTCATTTGAGTGCTCCTTGGTCTTTGTGTGAGCTGACAAAGCTACCAGGCTAAAGCGCGTAATCTTAGAACGCACTACGGCCTGCGTGAACGAGGAACAATGGAGCGCACTGTTTGAGAGGAGAACAGGTTAATATAAACATGTAATGATATTAGGTTCATAACAATGTGTAACTGTAGAGGAAGGAGGAAGCTGTATTATATAGGGCAAGCGTGATTTTATTATTGCTGGATAGAGCCAAGAACTGTACCTCCAAAACAGGAATTAACACTGTATTGTATTAAAAAGCCCATATAACCTATTTTATTATCTATGTCATAATGTCACGCAAATAAACCCTGCATATATACGCTTCTTCTCAAACAGAAAACACTGTTACACCTTGTCATGTCATGTGGTAATACAGGAAGTGATCCTGTGTGTTTTAAAACATACAACTTCACTAGAATTATTTGGATAATGTCAGTCCTGGAATTAGCTTCATGACATCAGAAGGTGGAACGGAGCATTTTGAGCTTTGGAGATGTAAATAAACTAATAATAAAGATATTTTATTATGAAGATATTTTTAATGAGGAAACATAGCTTAAAACTCATAAATCAGGACCTTTAACATTATTATGACTTTTAAATTTATAATAAAGGGGCGCTGTAGATTTTCTGGAGGGTGTGAAACTTTCTTTTCCATGTTATTGATTTGCCTGGAATGTTGTCATTGAACTCATCTATCTCCATGGAGACAAGCGGGAGATGTCGGCATTATTTTTGGCAACAGAATTAGAAAAAAAATACATGATTAGAATTTGAAATTAGAAATACAATGCTCCACAATATGTCATTAAAGCACTATTTACGTATTTTAACATAATTTTTGTAGCAATAAAAATATGAATGAAAAACTATGAGTCGATGCAAGATACAAGTTTTTTCCTTTTAATTTTTTTAATAAGTTCAATACATTTTTTATAATATATA